>BMAW01043478.1:0-17325 GCA_019974015.1 Nephila pilipes | reverse complement strand
AACATTAATTTCTGTTTTATAATAACATGTGTTACTTTTGGACCTCAGTACCAGAATGATTTTATCACCTTAAAAACACTTATCCCACGTTGATTACTTTTTTCCAAACAAATAGTAAATGTAATCCTGAAAGAAACATAATAATATTCTTAAAATAATTTTTATGCATAATTGCATGTGAATACATCAGAACTAGTATAATACACAGGTATACTACCTTGAAAAATGCTGATATGTATTATATTCAATAATGTACCATTATGTGTATGTGTAGAACTGTACAATGACACTTTAATTATATAACAGATTAAAGCTATAATGTTAATTTTAATAAAAGAAGTTTTAAACCAAATTTTTAACAACATCATATTTGATTATATTAAGCAACTCTAATTAGTAAAATTAAATACAATTACAGGAAATATCTCACAACTGCAAGCAATTCATTTTGTAATTGTATAGATATTTCTCGAAAAATAGAAACCACTACCATTTTAAACTGCTGTTTGTAGAAAATGCAACACCATGAAGGAATCATCAGAATCAAATGCAATTCGCAGCAAATGTCAATTATAGGATATTATGCAAATTAATAAAGTTTCAGAGCCATCGCGCGTGCGCGGCGCGCGCAGCGCCCTCTGAATTGATGCTGAAAGCGTATAAATAAAGTGCTGTAGCGGGACGTTGAAAAAAGTCTATGATTATTTGTTAGTGGCAAACGTTTAGTGAGACCTGAGTATGCCTCCACGACGGAAGAATAAGAAATTCAAGCAACTTACGGAGTTTGAACGAGGGAGGATAATCGGCCTTCGAGAAGGAGGATTTTCCTATCGCGCAATAGCAGCTCGTATGCAGCGGAACAGTTCCACAGTGATGCGAGTTTGGAAGCAGTGGACCGACGAGCACCGAACAACTCGAAAAACAGGCACTGGACGACAGAAGGTGACGTCAGAGCGCGATGATCGACACCTGCTCCGCATGGCGGTGAATGATCACACAGCTTCCTCCAGGCAGCTGGCAGCACGTTGGTCTACTGCTACAGGTGTACAATTGTCGGCTTCGTCAATTCGTCGTCGTCTGCTGCGCCGTGGATTGCGTGCAAGGGTGCCTTTATACAGGATTCCCCTCACGGCGAATCATCGACGGCTGCGTCGGCAGTGGGCTCTTGAGCACAGAGACAGGCGAGCTGATTGGCACCAAGTTGTCTTTTCAGATGAATTACGCTTCAATTTGTGGACCCATGATGGCCGTGTTCGTGTTAGACGTTATGCCGGTCAACGCTGCCTTCCTGAGTGTATTATTGAACGACATAGTGGTCGAACACCCGGAGTTATGGTCTGGGGTGCGATTTCGTATCATGGACGATCCAATTTGATACGAATTGAGGGTAATCTCAATAGCAACAGGTACGTCCGTGAAGTGCTACAGCCCGAAGTCGTTCCTTTCCTTCAAGGCATCCCTGGAGCTATCTGTCAGCAGGATAATGCACGCCCACATGTTGCGCGGACTGTTCGAGACTTCTGTTCAGCACAACGCATGCAACTTCTTCCTTGGCCTGCTTATTCACCGGATATGTCGCCTATTGAGCACGTGTGGGATATGGTTGGTCGGCGTCTCGCTCGTGATCCGCGTCCTGCAGTTTCCAAAGACGAACTTTGGTTGCGCATACAAGCGATATGGAATTCTCTTCCTCAAGCAGATATTCAACATCTGTTTGACTCCATGCCACGTCGTATAGCAGCACTTATTGCAGCGCATGGTGGCTGCACCAAATACTGATTTCGGACGCTTAATTTGTTTCTTTTGTTTTGAAAATTTCATCATTTATTTGTATCAGTACAAGTCGTTTCTGCATTAAATTTCATTTGATTCTGATGATTCTTTCATGGTGTTGCATTTTCTACAAACAGCAGTATATTTGAATATGTTTATTGCAATAGAAGAAACAACAGGGAACAGTAAAGAAAGCTAAAATATTGGTTAAAAATAAAACACACTACGTAAATTTCACAATATTTGTTGTAAATGGACAAAATTAGTATTAATGTTAATGACTCAAAGGAAACTAAATGGATTCATATATAAATTTATTTAATTAATAAATTTAGCTAATTAACTCAATTAAATTTAATTTTTTTTCCTATTTTGATACAAACAATATTTTTTTTTTTAAAAAAAAATTGGGTATTATAGAGAGAGAAATATTTAAGGCTCATTTTATGTATAAATACATTATACCAAAGCAAAAAAGTTTGGAACACTATTCTGTGTAATAATTTCTTTAAAATGGTCTCAAAAGGCTAATATCTGTATTCAAATGTGAGGGAAAACAATCGATTGATAGAAATATCACTAAAACACTAAAATATCATAATTAGGCACACAATTAAAAATCCAAGCTCTACAAATATTTTGAAAAGAAGCAAATCAAAATAATGTTTTCTTATAACCAATATTCATGAATTTCTCGTATATCCTAGGAAGCTTAAATAATAGCACAATAAATGCGAAGTTTAAGATAATGTCAGCTAAAAAGACCAAAGTCGTCTAATTTAGCTTAATACAAAATAAACAAATCATTATCTTTGATAAAAAAAAATGAAAAACTTTTTAAATTGTTAAATATTTAACCGTGAATGAAAACTGTAATCCCAGAAGAAAATTCTCTGTGAAGTCAAACCAGAGAAAGGGAATTAAGAGACGAACTCTTATAAATGAGTGCCAAATTTAGCTGAAAATAAATAAATAAATAGGTAAACTCCAGACAGATTTAACAAGAGCCTTTTTTTCAGATTTTTGATGAAGTTTCTTTTATATCATATGTTGAGTAAAAAAGTTTAAAAATAATGACCAGTGTATATTTTAGTCTATAGATACTATTTTTTTTAAAAAAACCTTTTGACAATATTTCTTATGAAAATAATAGCAATACATTAAAGTTACACAAAATATTGGTAAGGCAAATCACTTAATATATAAATTAATGAAACATTAAATGCAATGATAAATTATTATTTGGATTGCACACTAAAATATCATTCATATTTCAATAAATGATAATAAATTAACAAGAATTTAATTATATTGGAAATTATAATGTAAAGCGTTCAATCATTTTTTGACTTTTTATTATTTCTTGAATCTAGGATTTATGAAAAAAAATGAAAAAACCACGTGAATAACTTTAAGTTATTTAAAAAATTTTTTAGAAACCAAGTTAATGATAGAGAAATCATATAAATTCTAAATGAAACTAAAATAATTTGAACTTTGTAAGATTTATTAGTAAAAAAAGTATTTGAAGATAGTAAATAAATAAAATAAAATAAATGGAAACCACAAAAGCAAACTATCCCCTTACGTAAATGTTTAAATATTATTTTCATATATATTTTGCGAAAGATTCAGATAAATGTATTTTCTGCAAGGGTCCAAATACAGATATTTACATCCTATTCTTTATATTACATAAAAAATTAAAATAAACAATGAATTATGAAGAAATGACTTTATAGTGATTTTATGAGTACTCTAAATTTGTCGATTTGAATGCTAGTCGGGAGTAAATGAAAAAATTGATACATGTTTCCTCTTGACAGATCTAAAAGAAGGAAAAAAAATTGGATTTCTAATGAAGCTGAAATTTATTCTTTAAAGTTTAAAATGTATGGAGGGAAATAAGACTTTCGCTTCACTTCCATTCCTTCTTATTCGAGCAAACGAAAAAGTTACCTTATCGTAGAATGCGGAAATATCTTCCATTTCCGGTCTTGCTACAACGATTTCATTTTTTCTTACTTCTGTATCTCTGTTTCTCCTTTTCTAGTTTAACTCTTTCATCGTTTTTGCTTCGTTTTTTGCAATTGAAAAATGGAATAAAAATAGGAATATTTCGTTTTTTACTTCATTTTTCTTATGCGATTTTGGAAATGAAAGTCTGAAGTAAGTGAATGGTTCGTTCCTATTCATCTCGATCAAATACTTTTATCAGAATTTTTCCTTGTTATTTAACATACATCGCTTAAACAGTTTTCTTTAATTATTTGGAAGGGCAAGAATGAATATTCATATCTTTTTGTTTTGTTTTATATATTTCGCATTATTAGAATGCAATGTTTATTCATCTTTGCATTTTTGTATACATTAATTACTTCATTTCCTAAGAGACATATAAATGTCATATAGTTGGACATCACTGCAAATATGCATCAAATGTAGAAAAAAATATCAAAAAAGTTAAGTAATACCATTGTTTGATTTTATAAATAATGAAATTTGTATTAAAACATTTTTTCAAATCAAAAATGAGAAATTTAAATAATTATTTCTTACGATAAATCTATAATGGTTTTTTTTTTTATTCCTTTAATGTTTGTTATTTATTATAAGTTTTATATACCTACTTTCTTTACATTGCAATACTTAAAAAACGTATCTCAGTGATGAATATAATTTACACTTATACTTTCAAACAAGAAATCTTCATTTGTAAAATGAAAGTTTCAAATTTTACTTTGGAAACTTCATTTTATAAGTGATAAACATATCAGGCCCTTAAAACTAATTAATTGTTAATGATCATTATTTTGAACTATAAGGATTTTTAAAGTTAAGAAAAATAGTCCCTAAATATATAATTTGCCCTATCAAACGTTTTGATTTATCTTACTATAAATTAGTTCATGAATACATTTTAGACAATAAAACTTATCCCATAAAACTTTCAAGAACGGTCTTTCAGCTGAACTTAAAATATGCCCTGGGACTTTATTAATCATGTTTAATTCAATTAATTGTATAACATAAACAGCTAATTAATTTACTTCATTAAATTCATTTAAAAGATTTCCTTTTTCAAAATTATTATTTATATATATTATAACTCTAATTTTTATCAAATATAGAAGTTCAAAAAATATTGACTGAAGTGCAAAAATTTTAGATGAGATTTACAGTGCGTCATGAGTTGATACATTCCTTTGATAAACTTGTCACTTAGCTAATTTCTTATAGTACCCTTTTTACCTAACGTCACCTGTGCTTCTCCTAAAATAGAAACTCACACCTTGAGTAAGTAATTACGTCCTCTCACCTCATGATGATATTTTGTTCACTCTGATAACCCTTAAAATATATGACCTAAACACAAGCACAGAGTGCGAGTACATCTACAAAGCTTGACTGGCATGTTAATTATTCGACCTTCCTCATTTGCATGTCAGACACCATCTGATTTTCGGTTGGGCTGATTTAAGATTTTATTCCATGTTGCTGTCATACGGAAAAGTGTTGACGTTCTGGTGAGAGAGTATCTCATTTCTATAAGGAGTGTTGTAGAGCCTTATTCGATTAACCATAATATGAGACGTCATTCATCGATTTAGTTCAGTCAACTGGTTATAAAATACGCTTAATCTTGAACATTATTTCAAGAACTTTATTAATAGTATAAGATGACAAACTTTATCCAATTGCCCATTTATTATGAGAAAAAGATGCTCATCTATTATGAGTTAGAATATTTGAAGAATATATTTTGATTCCTAAGTTAAATTAAAATTTTCTTAGAGTTTTTTTTTTTTACCTAGTTTGAACTTTGAATATAGTTTTTATACTGCAATATGAAATATTTTATAGTGAAATAATTTCATTAAATAACTGGATAGATAATATAATGCTTTAATAATTTGACACCATTCTTTTTCTTGGGATATAATATACATGTGCCTTCGACCGAAATTAAGGATGTAGTTGTAAAACAACCTAAGGATTAAATTAAAAGCCTGAATGAACCTTATTTTAAACAATAAGTTGTTTCATATTACATTATCAGATAAATGGAAGAATTCTCCGACATTCTCGCACTTTTAGTTTAAATAAAGTATCAAAAATTAGAATACATGAAACCCTTATATGATCTGTATCATATCTACCTAGCTTAAAAATGCCCTCATAAAACTCTTCGTCCTTGTGAGGATATTCTAAAAATATATGATTCATTTTTCGCCTGAAAAACTTCTTTGGTGGACCAAATCCTAAAAACAGTTTCTTTAGCTTAGTAATTTTTAAATATGTATTAATTTCAATAATAAAATGTTCTTTGACAATCATATGTACCTTTGGTAGGTGTAAAGGATATGTGCAGATAGGATGGGATGTGAAGTATTAAACCTTTATAATTCGGCCATCCTTTAGATTGAACATGCATTTAACATAGATGATTCGGAAATTACAGTTAAGAATGCTGTCCTTAATCAGATTAGAATAACTTTCCAAAGCCTACCAAAACTTTAAGTCCTCTGTAGCATGTTAAACCTCATACAAATTTCAAATAAATACTGTTCAGTCATAATACTTTCTAACTCCAATTTCGACCACATATTAGAACAAATTCTTAAGGTACTTTTTGATACTTTTTTTTATATCCTACAGTTTGTCGAATCAAAGAACTAGAAATAAAAAAAACAACACACTGTGAATCTAGTGGTTTTTTTTCAGTTGGAACTCAATTTCTCTACTACTTTTGGCCGTGGTTACTTAGCAGTCATGGTCGTTAATTCGCGGCCAGAGATGTTTCATTGAACTTTGGATTCAGGTTCTGACGCCACTAAAAACTCGGCCTGTAACGAGATTGAAAACTTTAAATATATAGAGGCTTCATGTCGTCCGATTGTGTGGTGTGGGAGATTGAACGGAGATGACAGCTGATACACACAGGTGTCATTCGGTTCACAAGTTCCAGATCCGTTTCCACTATCTTCCTTACTGAATCTAAGTGCGACGTTAATTTATTATTATCATCATTCTTACTATTTTAATTGCCTTATTTCTCCCAAAAGTTTTAGATTTTAATTTATTTTACAATTAATTGTCTGTTCTAACTATTTTATGAAAAATATAATTTTTAAATATTATATTCAAGATCTACAAAAAAAAAAAAAAAAAAAAAAGACCAAGGTGTAAAGAGAAATAATAATAATTGACTTTATTTCTTTCGAAAACTACTTCTTCTAAATAGACATTAGAATTCTGATACCACTTTATATCGTTAAGCGAAATATTTAATTTTAATTTTAATTCCATTTTAGAGTATTCAGTTTTATTCGTAATCGAGAAAGACAGTGCTCTTGTCCATTATGCAAGAAATCTAAAGTTAAAATTGTCTACTGAAAAAATTGATATATTTAATCTTATAAATAAAAATAAATGCGATTTCTATAAGAGTAAGGAGGTTAAAATTCAACTAAATCAAGCAAATGCAATTATTTTGTAGAAATGTTTTTACAAACATCTATTGGAAGGAAGCATTACAATTTAAAATTCTTACAAATGTAGAACAAAAATAAATAGTTAAGAAAGGCTTGTTCAAATATTGCCTTCCTGCAATGAACTCATCTAAAAATAAACTGATTAAATTAACCTGAAATGACCCGAATTAAGCGATAACGAATTAATACATATTTAGTGAAAGCAAATTGTTTTTGTATTTTACTCCTCTGAGACATATCAAAGTGTAATTAATTACTAATAAACACCTGATAATCTCACGTTGAATTTTTACACTTCTTACTTAAAATGTTGATTCTCATTAAAGCTATAAAGATAACATAATGATTTCCTTTTTTTCTGCATAATCTCAATTTAATTAATTTTAGACTTAAGTGATTGAATAAGCAATCAGCTATGTGTGTGTGTTTAACTTATTATACATATTGAAGCTTCACTTAAATTATATATTCCATCTGTTTATTTAAATTTTAAGAAAACGATCTTCGAAACATAAAAAGAGACACATTTCATTAATTGCTGGTGCAAAATATTCCAATGCTATAGAGGAAAATGAGTAATGATATGAATGAGTATAAAATTGAAAAAATTATTTTTGGCTTAAACCTGATTGAAATAAATTTATTAAATACATTATAAATACCTAAATAGGTGCGTTTAATTTAATTTTATTTATTAGAAAATATGTAAATATTTAAAAATACATAAATCTTGATAATTTAATATTTTAATAATGTTATTCCTTCTCAAAAGCCTCAGGAAACAATTGTAAATTACTTTCACTTTCCATTTAGTTTAAATGAAACTTAAATTTGTACCATCAGATTAAAGTGACGATAAAAATGATGAATAACTACAACTCAAGATAGTATTTTTTTAATTAACAGGTAAAGGATGAATGAACTTCTGAATAAGCAAAGTAAGACTCTAGCATTTGCCTTATTTACAAACAAGTTTAATTATTTGATTTTTACTTTAATGATATTCAAAAAGGTTTCATTTAACATTATATCTTTTACGAAACTGTATTATAAATATATAATTTTTTGTATAGTTAATATTTCATCATAATTTAGAAATTCGTATAAAAGCTATTTGTGAGTCGATTACCAAATAAATATTTTACATATTTATGTATTTCTATTAACTGTAATATGTGTAATAACTAACTCTATAATAATAGCTGTAATAAATTCTACTTCCCCTCAACACGTTTCTGAGAATCGCTTGACTTAAAATCTTGTCATGTTATTGCTTAAACATAATTAAAACAAACTCTTATGTTAAGATATTGCTGAAAATTGTACAAGTATCTTGAAAGATATTCATTTATAATATTCTGGTACTTTATCATACGCACTCATATAGAACGTATATTACATGGTACATATGATATGAAATGTTTTTTTTTTCTTAATTCAACATTAGAAGAAAGTAATTAAATTCATTTTTGACATATTGCATCATGAGATGTACAGTAACGTTAAATTAAAATTTTCTATTATTTTGGATATTAAACGCACAATATGAACGGGATTTCAAAAGAAAATATTATTTTTATTCCAGAAATGTTAATCAGGAAAGTAAGAAAAAAATTTAAATGCTATTATATTTATTTATAGAAAATTGTATGGTTCATTTTCATTCCACTAATCAAAATAAAATCACATTTAATCTTATTCCTTGTTACATATGAGAAATATATATTCGAATTCTGATAGGCTTTCGATTCATATAAAAAGCATTATTTTAAATTAAAAAATTAAAATTATAATTCTTATTACAACGTAAAAATATTGACAAATACATAATATGATCATAATAATCAAACTTTCTTCCTATGTTTTAATAGCGTTTAATTTCTTTTTGTATTTCTTATCATGAATAAATTTTGATTCATTTTGCATGATTTGTTTTACAATGCATGCGAATGTCATATAAAATGAATACAAGTACCTTCAAAATCAACGTTTCTCAATAAAAATTCATGTGTAATATTACATTCATTCACAGAGCTATACGAAATTATATTTAACATTATAAATATCATTCGTGGAAATATAAATTGATCATTATGCTCACTGCATCATTTTATTCCATCAAAGATATTTAATGTAACATTGCGTCCTTGTTAACCCTAAATATATGTTTTTACCAGTGGAAGTTATTTAACATTTCAATTTATTGGAACTTTTGAGTAGTCCAATTATCTTAGAATCGCAAAATTTTGTTAAATTTAATTAGAAATGAAGAGAAATAAAAGCATATGTAGACAATTCCTCCTATAAATCCTCGTAGCCTCAGTAATTCATTTCCAATTCTGCAGTTAAATATACACTTTTGCAGCTGAAGGTTTCATATGCTTAACTAAAGTTATTATTAAAGTTGTAGTCATAATTTTAGTGAATTACATAATCAAGTTTACCTGCGTCACGCTTGTTACATACACATGCATATTTAATTTTAAAAAGTAATTTTTAAAGAGAAAATATATTTCATAAATTACGCTTTCTGTTTTTACATATTTTATTATTACTGTAACTTCATAATTATTAACCGTATATTTCTACAGTTAATGAAATATTTTAATAATGTAATGTAAAAATATTAATTTGTAAAATATTTTTATATTGAAAGCTTAATTCAAAGAATGGAAAAAATAAAACTTTATTTTTGTTAATAATCACATTGTCATTACGAAGTGATTTGCATATATATATATATATATATATATATATATATATATATACATATGTATACTCATGGACAAAACAATTAGCACACCAAGAAATAATTGCAGGATCGAAACGAAACTTGGCATGAAGGTAAATGTCGGGGAGATATGCAAATGATTAGAAATGCAGCGTGATTACGCATTACGTATAGCCGGTAGAGGGCGTTTAACGTCGTTTTCCGTGGAGTATAAAACAGATAACCAAAGCTTGTTTGAGTTTGCTGAATAGTTTAAAATGAAGAGCTGAAGTAGACATGCCATTACGCCGTTTTCGAAAACAATATGACCAGCTTTCGCATTTTGAGAGGGGGAGAATCATTGGCATGATAGAACCTGAGTGGTCAGCTAAGCGAGTAGCTTGTCAATTAAGCCGATCTGATTGTGTTGTGAGGAGGTGTTGGGACCAGTGAATCCGAAAAATGCCATATACACGAACACCAGGTTCAGGACGCCCTCGACAGACCAGTCGTTGAGAAGACCGTCACATCATAACAAATGCACTCGTACAACCAACTGGTTCATCGGCCATCATCCAGGCACAGGTAGCACCTTCACTAGGGCCCCCTGTGTCTTCTCGAACCATACGAAGGTGCCTGGCTAAAGGATATTTGAGATCAGGAGCCCATTACATGAGCTGCATCATAAGTTTCATAAACAATTTATGAAATTTAGAACTCTAATGACTCGGATATATGTATTACTCTTGTTGTTTGAAAGCTACTAAAAATTATACATTGATAAGTTGTAGAATATTACCAGATATACAAATAATGATGATGTAATCAAATATTTTAATAATAAACTTATTTATGCAATTTATAACTATAATTTGATAGAATGTTTATTGTAATTGTTTTAGAATATTTATATATAATATTAACGGTATTTGTTTTTCAAATTATTATTAATAAAGACGTTAAACCTTCCTTATATTTTTACTTAAAATATTTAAATTTACTGCAAATTAATATTATTGTAAATGAAGTGGAATATAAAGATGTTTGCTTAA
The DNA here is from genome assembly GCA_019974015.1 of Nephila pilipes. NCBI lineage: Eukaryota > Metazoa > Arthropoda > Arachnida > Araneae > Nephilidae > Nephila > Nephila pilipes. The sequence continues at coordinate 6,295 of BMAW01043478.1, read as the reverse complement.
AATTAGAAATAATAATATTTTGAATAAAAGAAAAAAAAGGAATTTTTCCCTTCAGAATGCAAAAAAAAATTTAGGATTTCTTTAAGTCTGAATATCTTAAGAAGTTTAATTTATAATCAAATATTGCGTAATATCAGACTAGTGCCTGAAACAGAGGATATTTACATTAAACTGGATATGTTTAAGAAATAATGTTTTAAAGCGGAATTTTCTTTGAGAAATTTTATTACGAGAAATTTAAAATTTAATAATTCTAATTTTTAGTTTTTTTTAGGTTTAACTTAATTTTCTTAAAATTTTGGTATTTATTTTTTTTATATGTTTGATACTTTTTAATCTATTCTTTCCCTTCCCATTTTCCTTATTATTAAAATGCTTTTACCTGAAGTAATTTTCTTAATATTTCTTCTTGTTTAAAAATAAGAATGTTCGTTCCCTGTTTTTTTGTCTAATGTTTGTGTATTTTTATCTATCTAAATAAATTTTATACGATTTTTTCTATTGTAATTTGACTTTTTATTATTTTTTATCCTTTGAACCTTATGGAATTTCTATATTTTTATTTTGCATCTTTCTGTAGTTATATTTTATTTATATTTTATATTTTTATATATTTCTGTAGTTATATTTTATTTATATTTTATAATTTTATTTATTTCTGTAGTTATATTTATAGTTAATGTTATATTTTATTTTCCACCGTGTTTTTTATTCCAATCATTTTATTGTCAAGGTCAATACTTTTCACATTTTGACGTTTATTTTGCTATTATTGTCATATATTCTTTCATGAATATGTCCTATCTCTTACTTGTTTAATGGGTAATTTTCTATTTCACAGGCTGATGTAATTAAGAAAAGGTATCTCACCAGTATCTCCATGTACATTAAAGTTAAATTATTCAAGCATTTTCAATTTCTTAATCTACCTATATCAGTGCAAAATGTGTTATACATTGGTCTTTCAGTGAGGCTTAGTCACATCATCTAATGCTTAATCCTTTTCCATCTAATGGAAGCCTTATTCCTTTACAAAAGAAATTTTCTTTTTTAGAAATAAGTTTTTATATCTTATTAAATCTCAGGAACACATTTTTTTTTTAATTTAAACATTAAACGTGGCTATTCGTTAAAAGGGAATTGTCAACATCGTTTTATTTAAATTGCATTTCAAAATTTCTCGTTCATGGCTGACTTATTGTTGTTTGTGATCCAAATAAACCATCAAAATAAAATTCTTATACTATTCTTAAATGAATTTCATTGAAGATAAAAATAGACCCATGAAATAAAATATTAACCATTCGCCTATCCATAAATTTTCGTTTTTGAAATTTTGTAAGGCATTCGACTTAAAATAATGATTGGAACTTTATAAATGTCCAAAAGAATTCCTTTTAAATTATGACATGCCTTTCACCAACAATAAAAGAAGAGGTAAAATATATGGACAAAAGAAAGTTAAGTAATATCAAATAATCTGAAACCAGGAATGTAAGAAAAGTAAAAAAAAAATCATAATAACTTGTTGAAAAGATAGCATCACTGAAAAATGGAAAGATAAATGTTTCAAAAGATTTCATTTTACAAACCGTATTATTTTCTGAGAGCAAACATCTTTTTCTCAACATGCGAATGAAATTTATAAATTATAAATAAAACAGTGCGAAAAAATTGGAGAGTGAGATTATATTTTCCATTTAAAGATAGGTATGATATTTGACACACACATGTATAGCATCACACACACACATATATACCATATATGTATGCATGTGTGTGTGTATGTATGTATATATATATATATATATATATATATGTATATATTTATAACTTTTATAAAAAGAAATTTTTTATAATATATAAATTTTATAAGGAAAGACATATCTATGTCTTTTATTTATCTACAATTTGTATTGAAGAAATTTATTCTTTAAAAGAGGGAAAGTTTTAATATGTTGATTTGAAATCATTTATTTTCAAATCATGAATTTTAATAATTTTTCAATGCCTTTGAATTATTTTAAAATGATTGTAAAAAATAAATCTACATATAAGTATTATCAATTAGATATGCATAAGTATAAAAGTAATATTTTTTGCATTTCTATTTTTTACAATTCATGTATATTTCTTTTATAATGTTTAATTCAACAAATAATTAAGAAAAACTGTAATTGTTTTGAATTCTTAGAAAATACTTTGCTACATATTTTTGCTCTGAGATGAAATTTGAATATATGTAGCACTTTAATTCCTAAAACATTGCACACTATAGCTTACAATATATTTAAATTTGTATGCAGACAAATTTTCCTATCTTCTTTTCTAAAGAAAAATCTGCATTTTTGTTACTTAATTTTATACTAGCAAGTTAATTATTTAAAATTTAAGGGTACTCCTTTTGACGGTCAGACTTTCTAGATTTGTTTGTTATTAACAATATATAATACATCATTTTAATTTTGAATTTGCTTTTCTTAATAATGTATTTTTAATAATAATAAATAAATAATGAAATATTTCTGAAGAAACTTTAAAAAGGTAAACTAAACTAATGAATTTGTATTCCAGAAGGATACAGTAAATACTTTATGTACTATTAGATTTAATTGTTATCTGAATATTCTACAGTTTATTTTCATGTATTTGAATTCGAGTTGAATTCATTTTCGCCAATAATTATTATCATATAGTAATCAAACATTAATATTTACCGCTTTGTTCGTTAGAATACTTATTGAAAATTAAGAAATAAATATTTCTATTTTTCATTATAACTATACTGACTTAATTAGTTATTAATAAACATGGTAGGTATCCGTTAGTAAAGATGAAATTTACTTTAATGTTTTAAAGTTAATCTCTTTTAATTTAACATCATTTAATGAATTAAAAAACTCACCTAATTCATTAAGTTTTTTAATATTAAAATAAGGGCAACTTAATATCCTAATCAGATAATTAAATGTAAAAATACTGCGAACGTTGTTCATACAAATATAGGAAATAGAGAATGATTCCCGTAATATTTTTGATATAAATTAGATAGATAGGATCTTAGAGCTAGATAAGATTCATGTCTAGATTTTAATTTTTAGTAAATATCCTTTACGACAACACGTTTTGAAAATTTTCTCTTCATTACTTGTTTATAATTACTATTTTCTTCTCTCTGAATTGAAGAACGTGAGATCAAAAGTTTGTATCGGAGTCAAATAATTTGTTTTTTTTTTTTTCTTTTGGTGTGATTTCCCATTTAAAAAGGATTTTATGTTTTATAGGTTAACCCGTTTACTCCCAGGGTATCACAGGCGATACGCTTCTGTTGACTCTCCTGTGCCCAGCGTATCACGGGTGTATAACATATGTATAATCGTTATTTGGAGTGTTGACCTTGGTGATATGGTCTTGGATTTCCCTTCTGGCTACCAGGAGAGGGTAATTGTTAAAAGCACGTGTTGTGACGCGGCTCTTTAAATTTAATGACATGATTTAAAAGGTACACTTGCTTTCGGTTGGCCTTTTTCTTTCTTGCTTGCTTTTTAGAAATTCGAAGGAGAATTTAAGGCCCTTTATGGGGGTTAGAGCTTTTGGTAGCAGATGTTCTCAGTTGTTCGTTTCATTCGGTCAGTTTTTATTTGTAGCGACAGTCATGATAATAAGAAAATAATTATCTGATACTAAGATTGGCGAATTAATGAATGATTCTGACAGTGATGTTAGCGAAAATAATCCAACTCTGTATATATCCATTAAATAAAGAAAAGGACAAAGAAGGTCAACCCTTTGCTCAAAATATTGTGTGAAGTGTGAAATATTGTGTGAAAAATACGTGTTTAAGACGTGTGACGTTGTACTATGTATTGATTTTTTTTATAAATATACCATACAGCAAAATAAGATTTATCTTATATATCTATATATTCCATATAATGGTACATCCTTACACCACGAAATTTATGTAACATATGTAAATATATTTTGTATTTCCTTAACTATTTGATTTTTTATGTAATTTTATGTATAAAACATTCAATTTTCGATTAAATCCTTTTTTCCTTTGAATATATTAAGTTTAATGCATTTTAAATAATATAACTATGTAAATACCAAAATATTTTAATAAATAGCCGATTTCAGAGGAATTTTTTTCACGAATTTGGATTAATATCTAAAATCGTTTGGGCACAGCGTCACACTCCACGGTAAGAAGCCACGGGCACAGAGAAGCACTTCTTTTTCTCCCTCCGGTAGCGAAAGGGTTAAAGAAAAATTCCATTAATAACGTTAGAAATATTTTCATTTTTTTTAAATTTATTATAACAAAAAAACACAATAGGCTCAGATTCATTAATTGCTAATTTTTAATTTTCATTTAAATACAATACTTTTAGAAGTTATTAGTATCATTTCAATTTTCCAACATTTTATTTCCTAAAATATTTAGCTATAGATTATGACTGAAATAATAATTTAATTTCAATATCAAGATCTTTAAACAAGGTACTTGTTTTGAGAAAATTTTGTTTGTATGATATCCTGATATATAGAAATAAATTCTTTCTCAGAAATTTTATCTTGACAAGTAAGAAAAAATCTTTAATTTTAAATACTACAATATAATGTATCCAAATATTTGATAAATTATGATCTCACCCCATGTTACTTATTTCTGAAAAAACGATGAACACAATGAGAATGAAAAAAAAAACTTACGTTATTTAATGAATGAATATGCACTGTATATTTTCCACAGAAAAATATAATTACAATTAATTTAATTTGCCTTTAACATATTTTTCGTGAAAAATTAATATCAATCAAATAGAATTTCATCCTTTTATGAGTCATTTAGCCTTCTAATATATGAAATAAAATCGGTTTTAAATGATTTAGTAAGACACGACTTTACTTTCTTTGAATTTAAATTTCAAATGTAATTATCCATTCTTATCTCCATTCTCGGAGCCTTTTCAATACGTCTTAAAGATACATTTCAGAAAAAGCATTTTCTTCAAAGTCACACACATATATATATATGTGTGTGTGTGTGTGTGTGTGTGTACGAGGTATGACACTTAAATAACAGGACTAATCATGAAAATTAGCTTTATTGAAAACATCACACAAATACCTCTTAGTCCCATTCAACATTCTCTCCTACTCTATTAATACGTAGCTATACATGAGCTTTCCACTGTTCAAAGCAGGGGTGCAGGTCATTAGGTGTCACCTTCTTCAGTAAATTGGATTTTTTTTTTGCGTTCACCTTGTGACGTTGGGCTATTCGTGGTTTTCTCTTCATTAATCTTGGGAACTTTTAATTAAGATTGATTGCTTTTGCTAAACAACCTTTGCCCAACCAAAAAATGAAAAGTGAATATTTAAATCAAAAGCAGGTAGAAATGAAGTGAAGCAAGAGAGTTAGGAAATATATAAAAACTCAGATTGAGAGTCGGGATAGAGAGGTTGAGTGGTTCTGGGGTTTGGCAATTGTTTCAGAGTCGGAGTCGAAGTCGGAGATGGGAATTGTTTCAAGTAATTGGCTGGTTAATGCATACTTAAGTCAAGATAGCCTCAGTGGGATCTTAGTGGTAAGATTCAGATTATTACTTGTAGATCGAGTTAATACAGTAAAGGCTTTGTATGGGAGAGCATTTATGGTTATTATATTAGCAATCAACCAATAAATACTGAGTGTATTGGTCTAGCGTCTCCTTAATTGACTTATTGACTTTGAGTGTTAATACATTGAGTTTAACTATGGCACAAGAGGCGAACAGGAATGGTTTGCCGTCATAACTTCTTTTACAGACAGAAAATGTATTTCCTTCAATGCATTTCCTTCAATGCATTTTTCACTTTGGGAAACAGGTATAAGCCTAATTGTGTGAGATTTTGCGAGTGCTGTGAAAGCTCTAGCACAGTAATGCGTTGTTTAATAAGAACTGTTTGACAAAGAGTGTGACGGTGTGTTGTCTTGGTGCTTGATTTATTGGTACCAGCTTTGGGCAAAACTTTTACCTTACGCAAATTTTCGGTCAAAATGTTTCTTATTGTCTCTTTGTCTATATTCCTAATATCTGACATCACCCGAACACTAAAGCGTCTGTCTTTATACAGAATTTTATTAATTTTTTTAATTATTTTCATCAGTTCTTGATGTCACAGAGATGGACCAGAATGTTCTACATCTTCAACAACTTCCTGAACTTCCGAACATAGTTTGTGCTATTCAAAAATTTTACTATGTGATATGCAATTATCTCCAAGCACCTCCTTTAACAATTTA
>BMAW01043475.1:2032-28369 GCA_019974015.1 Nephila pilipes | reverse complement strand
TTTTTGCTTGAACCAACAATTTCATTCCGTAAAATTTCGTCTAAAACTCAGCAAAAAATTTTTTAAAAAATAGATCGTTATGAAGAAATATAATGGATAATCAAAAATTTTAATTTGTTTCATTTCAACATTGAATACCATAACTTGCATGTAGAATAAACACGCAGAATAGCATCATCTTATCAATTCTCATCATTATTTATAGTTCTATAATCAATGAATTTCGGAAGGAATGAATCGGATCTCCGTTCAGTAATATTGGATCTGGAACAAGAGGATTGGCTTTTTTCATCATTTGTTTCCTCGATCTTTTTAACTTTTACCATATCAATTTATAACACGTTTGTACGCTTGTGTAAGAACTATTATTCGTTTGCTTTCTACGAACTATGTTCTTTGGTCTATATTATTCAATAAATAAGTTCCCGTGTTTATGATATCCAAGCGTCAGCAGTATAATTTTAGAACTAAAGCATCAAACTAATAATAATAATACAATTAGCATGACAACTAATTTGCGAAACATTCTTGATATCAAATAAAACAATCATATGATTTAACGGTACCAGTTCTTCTTTGAGGGAAATAAGATATCAGATTTAAGATTATTATTTTTACTGATATAATGTGATGTTTTTTAAAATTATTGGTAGAGACTAAATGTACCTTTTTTCAATTATGATGTTTAATAATTTTAAGAACTAACAAAAACAGTTGGAATCAAAGTCTTTTCCTCAACCGAATGTGAATATCGATTTTCAGACTAGTTTACATTAAGGTATTTTGAAACAAGTTTTCCTTATATACAAATGGCTTTACTCATAAACATAAGTCAATGCAAAAATATTGGTGCAACAATGATAATGTTTGTTTTCTTTGAAAAAAAGTTATGGAGCTATAATTTTAGACACTTTCATATTCACTTTGAGTCTTTAACAAAAGTTAGATATATCCATTGGATAATTTTTTTGGTTCCACTATAGATATGCTAGAATCTCAGAGATATAAAATTTGGGACAACAAATATAATGGATAGAAAATGGGAATATAAAAGAACTGAATATAAGAATGAAATATGAAGAGATTTGGAAACCTCTGGGAATTATAGCTATATGAAATTTGGAACTTAACAAGGTGTTTTTATTTTCTAAATGGTACCTAAATACAAATCCTCCATATTCCTCTGGAGAAAAAAACTTTTTACTAAATATTTCTTTTTATAGAATCTAATGAATGGTTAAAAATTAATTTTTTGAAACTGACAAAGAATCTAAATTCTACTGATAATTGCAAGATAAATGTCCAAAACAAGAGACCTTAAATACATTCACAGCATTTCGCTCTCAAGTATCTTGGTATCCTTAAAATAAATTTCCCGTTTTCCAGAATATATGAAGGTCAAATGGTATAAAATACTTATGACCATAATATCTTTTTTAGATTCTGGAATTTAAAGTTGTATTAAACTTACAGAAAAAAGAACATTTGGGAATTTAAAGAGGAAACTGAATCAAAAGTACTAGAAACTTATTATCTAATTTATTTCAGACTTGCGTAAAAAGAACTAAAAAGGTAATTCAAATATAAATGCTGCAAATTTAGAAGGCGCTTTTAATAACATTAAAACACTTATAATTTTACAGAAAAGAAACCCTGGCTGCGGTTTGTTTATATTTTGCCACATTTACAGGAATTTTACTGTACGCTTCAGAAATGAACACCCTTTAAAGTTACTTTCGACTACCGTATTCAAAGAAATTCAATTGCTAAAATAATACGGAATTTCGAAAGAAAGAGCTGAGTCGGAAAGAAAAGTTTAAACTACTGAATTTACTACTACAAGAAAATAGGATTCAAAGCTAAAAATTAAGTGCAGAAATCCAACAGCCAAAACCGAGCACTTAAAATAAAACATTGTTACATAAAACCAGAATATAGCCAAATCCAACAATAAGAACTTGTGCTAAGCTATATTTAAAACGCTACTAAAACTTTGTATGTTTCAAAATTGAAATAATTCCGTATATTGGATTTATAACAAAAAGATTTTCTTGTTAATCATTTTTTGTGGCTTTACATATCTTTAAGACACTGCACTGATTTTTTATAATTCTTAAGTTTACAATTCCACAATTACAAGCAGTTATCTTCCTTGAGATTTCAAAGATTAAGTAAAAAACAGGCGTGAATGCGGGAAGGCCCTATGATCTCGTGATAAAAATTTACTTTTCGCTATTCACTTCTTATTTAATTCCCGCTCTCTCTTTGCCATTTTTTTAATATTTTGTAAATTTTATAACATTCCATTATATTATTTTCTTCAGATGTTATACTAAATTTATTTAATGAATCTTAAAATTACATAGACAAATGAATATACAGTACAGCAATGGTGGAAACTTATATATTTATTCCAATCATAAACTCAGACAATGTTCAATCCAATGATTACTGCCCATATACAATTTGAGACTTATAGACAGATTACAGATGAGGGTTGAATCCTTGATTAAAATAAGTCCCTTCAGAATAAATTCAATGTGCGTCTGATACAGAAGTTTTCCTTGATAATTTCAATTCACTCATCTTTATCACTCACGAAATAACCAGCATGCTATTAAAAGCTTTTATTTGCATATATGTACCTTCCTCATTCTATTCTGTTGCATTTCGATAAATCAATCTAATTTAAACAAGTCGTTTCACTTGACTGGGAGAAATTTTTCCGATTCACAAACATATCGTAGTGATAAATCCGCTGTAATGCTTGACAGATGAAGGGAAATCGCGTGAACCCACTAATTTGAATTTTTTATTATTTTTTTATTTTAAAATTAGTATCACCTCACTCAAAACTTATAAATATAAATTGCAATTGTAATCCTTCTTTTTTGTACGTTGATTACTTTGTGAACCTTGTGACCTCCCCCCCCCCTCCTCCATCTTCGCTGCAGGATCTGAGGCAAAGAAACTCTATACGCATTTCTTTCAGAAAATGCGGTTAAATAAATTCATTAGAAATAAATGTTCTTTTCTTTTCTTGAACTAATTCACAAAATGCTCTATAATTACGAATGTTAAACGGTTTTCTAACTTACCACGTTCTAATCCAAGATTGCACAAATCAATCCATATTTGAATAATCTATCCTGTGAAAGCAAATCTTGATCCATCTCAGAAATAATACTTCCAAATTTTAATCGAGGTTGTAATCAAATATAGATTTGAGATGAAAACTTAACATCTTTGTTATCAGAATAAGTATCTGGTATCAGCACATATACAATCTCCTTAATTGTCTTCCCTATATTGTCATTATTTTCTTTGAAAGTATCTCTAACCCCTCATCTGCTATCTTAAAATATAAGTCTAGTACAGCTCTAAAGTTTCCAGATTTGAATTTAAGCACATATAATATAATTAAAATATTCGCAGAAAAAAACAGTTCTAAACACATAATTAGCCATTTTTTCAAAGATATATTTGGCCTTCTCTTTACAAGAGGAATGCTCTACAGTTCGTTGTCTCTCCATGAATTTTGAACATCTTCAAAATCATTAAAGGTTGTCACACCTGATACTTTGATAAATGTAGTTAATCCATAATATAGAAAATTTTGACCAATAAGTGAGTCACTCTGAGTCATCATTCTCATCGTACTATCTAACATACTGTTTATCACCAGATTCACATCTCATACTTTGATACGGTTGATTACATTCCTTCAGAACATTTTAAAATTTACTAATTTGCATGTGACGTTTCATTAGATGGAAAGAATTTGGAAACTCAATATAAATCCGAAAAGAAACTCAGTTATTAAAGATAGCGCAATTCCGCGAATAATTCATGTGCACTCTTTCGTAGCGTTAGGAAGCCTAAATTTCATTTTACACATCATATGAACATTTCTGACTTTGGCTTAAACAACTCTACTTATAAATATTGTACAGCGGGTTACAGGCCTAAGAATTGAGGTGTAACAACATAGATAGATAAGGTTGAGGCATTTGATTCAGTTGTATAGTAACATCACAATGAGACTAGCACGAGGGACCGTGGCTTGCGATGATTCTCATCATTTTTATCCTCAATCAAGTAGTGAGGACAATCTGATTGATGCTTCCCTGTCTAAACTTCCACACACTACATCCAGGACTTAGAACACCAACCCAGATTTAATGTGCGTATCACTTCAGTCTTCCTTGACATCAGGAGGCTCGAACCGGTTGACAAAATGCATCCACGTGTCTGTGACCATCACACTGAAGCTATTGGGACATATCTATGGGATTGATGTAGCACTGAGAAAAAATCAAATTTTGACTTTAAAACAAATGTACTTGTGTTTATATGTTTTATATAGCAATAAAACGTCCTCATATTCATCCGCATTATATGATTGTTCATAAGCAAGGAACTTCTCATACTTCCATCTTTGTACGCGATACTTCTCTCAACATTTCGTTCTCAGGTCATTTTGGCTTTAAAATTAGCATAAGAAATGAATTTATATTTCAAATCGTAAGTAACAATTTTACTTCTCTTTGGAGTTTTATTGAGTAGAGCATGGGGGGACTATTAAAGATATGGAAATTACAGAGGAGAAAATATTTTTATTCTATTTAAATATAATTTACTCGTTCTATAATTTTGTTCAGATTTCACATTGTTAAACAATACTGTTAGCATCTACTTTTTTAATTATTTAACAATTATTTAAACATTTTGAAACTCTAAAATAATTATTTTCTTTATATCTAAATGAATTCTGTTCGTGTCATTTTCAGTGTAAACACACAGCATATGAAATACTGAAACAGCAAATTGTCAAATTTCTAAACATATCTCGTGTTTTGTCAGTCTTATATCTATAAAAAGTGTGTAGTAGAAAGAATTGAATTCACTAAAACTTAACTTTTATTTCGATGAAAATAACAGTTTTAAAAAAATTAGTCTTTTATCTGTTTTCAAAATGAGCTGAGATATTTCAAGAATATATTAGTACGTCATGGTAGAAAGTATTGCTTATAACGTGTTGTGGACTTTAAAGTTGAATATTGGTCCTTTTTTCTTCAAAGTCAGCCAGAAATTAAGCAGATCTGAGTGTCAGTAAACTCATGTGAGTTATAAGTTGGCAGTACATTCGTTTCGATGCGTATTACTTTTACTGAAATGCACTCAGGTATCTAATATTTCGAATAGTGTTCAAAAGAAGTGGAATGGTTGGAGTGCATAAAATCAATATAAACTTTTTTTCCAAAGTTAAGGGGGGTTTGGAGAGAAAAACTCATCAATAGAGATAGTATTTATTTCTTCATGAACTCCTGTAAGATTTTCTTTAAAAATGAGACTATCATTTATTTACAGTAAATCAAACATCAAGTAGAGTTGTTCCACAATTTCTAGAATATTATCAGGATCTTCAGTAAAATTAGATATAAGGGTTTAATGAATCAGCTTGTACATACTCTTCAAAATTGTACTCTACTTTCTAGTTTTTTTCAAATAAATCACGTGACACACTTTATTGTATCTGGTATAAAACTAACATCTAAACAAATAAAGCAAGTTTTTTATTTAAAAAAAAAAGCACATGAGAAAGAAAAGAAAAGAAGTGTATATTCTTTATATAATGCTGAAAATATTTTTATCACATATCAAGTTAAATTTCACCAGTATAACTGAATAAATTACTAATGATTTATTACGTTTGTAACTTTTTTTTTTTATGAAACCATTATTTTTTACTTGATGAAGTACTCAGTAAAATACTACAAAGAAAAAAAGCAAAATTCAGATAAAATTTGAACTATAATAAGTGTCAAAACACCTGATTCACTCCATCATTATCAATTTCTTTCTGTTTTATTCCATAGAATTCAAGATACTCAATTGTTTATTTTTCAATGATCTCATTCTTCTACTAACGATTGTACTTGGATATAAATAAACAAAAAATTTCAATTCAAAAATAAATAAAAAAAAAAAAGCAGAGGATGGCATATCGAAATGGAAAATCGTGTTTACGAATGATTAAAAATCAAAATAATAGAGAAATAATGGAAATTTGTTCCAAAATTAAAATACAAAATGTAACATGAAATCAATGTGTTACTAAGATCATAATACATGTTATAGTTATGAAATGTCAACTGCTCCCTACTTGCATCATTCTTGTAAAATAAAACAGATATTAACAGAGATTTTATTTCAGTCTCAGGAAGAATTTGGCAAATAGTACCAATCTGACAAGATAACTTGGTAAATATGGCAGAAAAATGAAGTTTCTCTCACGATAATGTTGGATTTTTCTTCGATATCTGTATTAGGAAGATGTACAGAATTTTCCTGGTGTCCTTTGATGCTTTCTTGTCTCGTGCAGTTGTATTTCCCGGAATCCGAAATCGAAAGAAATTTGCTGAGCAAATGGTTCGAATCTTCAGGAACACATAGATCTATTTGTAGACTGCTTCAAGTGCAAGTGTTACTTTTACAGGTTGTTTGCTTGCAGTGCATGTCAAAGTAATAGGCTAGATACTATTATTTCTTCATATACTGCTGTTTGTTTGCGTTTTCTAACTCTCACAAATGTTGTTTTCTTCTCTTACTTATCTAACATCTACAAACTTGCTACATCTTTTAATCTTGCTTTCTAATAGCAGCCAGATAAAGCATCATTCTCTTTGTTGAACTGATTTTTTTTTATTGTACATCCTCAGGGTGCAGAGCAAGTGCCCATTAGAGAAAAATTCTGCTGCAAATTATAATTCCGCTGGAATTAAATTATCTGCTTTATATTCCCATTTTATTAGCTAGAAGAAATGTTTGTTTTCTGGATTTAAAATAATCACACTTTAGCAATCTTTTATTAATCATAAATTCTTTAGAATCTAGAAGGATGACTTACATAAAATGTTATTTTCACTCACTTATTTGCTCTGAAATATTATACACTTGTACGCATTTTTTTAGTTAATTTTGAATTAAGGTTGTTTGCAGTAGTTGAACTCTTGATACATTCAAATTATCCATGAGCTTTGAAACAAAAACGCTGTGGTCAGTACTCATTAGACAGACCGTGAAAATGCGCTGGTATTGAATAACAAGTTCATTTTTGCACAATCCTATTTCGAGCCACAGCCCTATCCTTGTAGATAATTTATATTTGAAAAAGGAGAATTCTAAAGAATTTAAGAGAGATTTTAGATATTTAAACGAATCCTGAATTTTTAAGTTCAGGAAATCGATCAACCATGATGTTGTACTTTCAACTTATAATTTAAATCATTGTTGGGTTTAAGAAAGGACAAAGGAAGTTTGGTTATCGAATTTCTTTATATGGAAAATTAAATATACATACATTAATTTAATGGTAAAACATATATACATTAAAAACTTATTTGAAACAAACATACATTAAAATCTTGTAAAAGAATTACATAATATGATTGAGTAAATTGTAGATAAGTCATGTCGATAACAGAATTTTTTGTTTTGTGTTATTGAATAAAATGTGTGTGTGTGTGAACTAACTTTATTTACACAAAATTGTTTTCATCTAAATATAAATTAAGACTTTAACGAACATTTAACACAATTTTAACAAATGTGGAAAGGATAGAACATGATTTTGAACAAATAAAAGTAAAATGTTGTTTTTTTTTTAAAAAAAAATCTTTTCTTAATAAGAATTTTTTTATAGTACATATTTCGTAAAAGTAAAATGTTGATTTTTTTTAAAAAAAATCTTTTCTTAATAAGATTTTTTTATAGCACATATTTCGTGAAAAGATAGGAAAAATATTTCAATCATTTGTTCATCAAATACCTGTTCAGTAACAATCAATTATATTGATCAAAGTGAACATCTTTCTTTTCAGAAATAAACAGAAACCTGTAACAAAGGATATTGACAATGAACATTGTATCTAAAAGTAAAATGTATAGCAATTTAACTATCCTGAAACAATTTTAAATAAAATTATTAATTATAGATTTGATGCGTATAAATTAAATGGAAAAATTAAACGGAAACCTTCTTGACGATATTCCAGCGAAACATGGGAATATAAATAACCGATAAAAGGCATCTCCATCTTTCCCATTATGAATAATAAATTAAAACAGGGCAGATTATTTATTAGTATCAGTTTCTTTTCAATTATAATTTGCAAATTTAATGTTTCATAAAATCTTTCAAAAATCGGAAATTAAATTATTTGACCTATAGTACAATTAGTCGCAAATTCTCTGCTAAATGTCAGAATATTTCCTACAATATTACTCATTTAAAAGGCCTGTTTTCTGTTAACAATTTTCAGATTATCTCTTCGTGTAAATTTATTCGGCATTTATTAAAAAACATGAGATTGAAATAAAGGCTTTTGTAGATTCATATGAGGTCCTAAATATAATTGAAAACGTTTTATTGATGTCTAATATCACTTTTCTTGTATCATTTTAAGAAATATTGATTTATTTAAAAGAACGTGAAGGGATTTATTTTAAGAAAACATTAAAGGAAATATTAAGTAAAAATTGAAATTCTTCCATTAAAAACAATCTTTGATCTCAGAATTCTTGACATTTCTTAAAATTCCATTCGTTTATTTTAATAAAACTCGTTAAAATAATTTTTAAAAATATTGTACTGGAATGAATCAAAGAATGAACTTTTATGAATGACATACAATACAACTATAGCTATATGTTAATAAACAGACAATT
Source organism: Nephila pilipes (assembly GCA_019974015.1). Classification (NCBI taxonomy): domain Eukaryota; kingdom Metazoa; phylum Arthropoda; class Arachnida; order Araneae; family Nephilidae; genus Nephila; species Nephila pilipes. The sequence goes on along the minus strand of BMAW01043475.1, from coordinate 19,639 downwards.
CTACTTTAATTTTAGAATATTTTCTTGTATATTTTCATGAAATAAAATACCAAATTAGCAAATTCAGATAACATATAATAAATTAAATTTTATTATTTTAATCATTTTAAATAATAGATAAATAACAGTTTCGTAATTTTTGGTTTCTTCCGAAATTGCTAATCATTTTAGAAATGTAAAAATGCCTTTTGTGTATATTTCATTCACTAAAAATTAAATATTCTATTAATTCTACCAGGAAACTCTATCAGTTTGGAAAGTGAAAGTAAATGAATTATTTTGACACATCTAATACTATTTTTGTACAATATAATTTCCGTCGTTTCTAGGGTTGGTTTATAAATATTTCATATGGATGCCACAAGAGTTAAAGAAGGTATACTTGCTTAATTTAGTTGTCATATGTACACCTCTACTTGCTCGAAAGAAAATAAAACCTTTTCAAACCTGATAATTACTGGTGATGAAAAGTGGATTACCTACGAAATCATCGTAAGGATTCAAATCACAGAGATACGATCAGCAAATGGATGATTTAAAAAAGAACAAATATAAAAGATCGACAGTGTTCAATAAAAAAATTCTTCATACTGTATTTTGATAAAAGCAGACTACATGCTGCTTTGGTGATTTGTCAAAAACTCACAGAGATATGCTGAAATATTTGACATATCTACCCTACTCTTCAGACTTTAGCACCCTCCGGCTATGTCCTGTACTGTTCTTGTAAAATATTTTGAAAGAAAACGATTCAAATCTGAAACAGATGTCATATACGCCCAAACTGAATATTTTGCCTGCCAGGGCAAGACATTTCTTAAAAATGGTATGCACATTATTAAATGTATAAAGAATGCTATTGTCTTTGAACTCACAAATTGACAAAAATTTCAGGTAGATCGAATATTTTATGTATTTTATGCAGCTTAATCTTCTCACTTAACATTTTAATTAATAATTGAATTATGCTGATATTTCTACATTTGTTTAATTTTAGATGCAAAAAAGACTAAAATAATTGAAAACGATTGTTCTATTCAAAGGTTTTGCAAGGAACAGAATTTTCCATCAAAAGGGTGCTAATTGTTTTTTTAAGTAATTGTTAGTCAAATCTTCTATACAAAGATTTCTGATGTTTGAATACACTATCGTACATTACACACAATTTAAATTCTGTTTAATATTTATTATATCAAATGTAGCTTCTGTATAAAATGGTATAGAAAATAAATATATAGCGAGGCAAATAAACTTTCTATACGTCATAGGCAAGTAGAAGTATAATTATAGAAACAAGTTTGTTTTTTATATTGATCTCCCTCACAATAACATAACATTACTAATTTTTGGACTCTTAAAATTTTTTATATGGTGTGGTAATATTATTTCACGTAAAATAACACTGTCTTGAATGATTATCTAAAATTCCAAACATGGACTTGTAACCAAAAAAAAGCAATGTAAATTTGTGATAGTAAAGAATAATACAAATTATTGTTCCATGAAAACCAAATTCTTCCATTAAATATTAGGATTGAAACAAACGATAAAGTATTGAAATGGACAATAAAATTCTTATCGGGTATTAAAATTAAAGCAAACGATAAATTATTAAACAGAATATATTTTTAACTAAATGTAATTATTGTTGCCCTAAAATGAATTAATTTTTATGAGTAGTTTTATTCCAATCCAATAAAAAATTATTAGAAATATGCTCACATGTTTTTTTAAAATTAAGCTCATTACTGGTGAAAGCAAGCATCAAATTTTTCGCAACAAATTTTACGATGAAAATTTTTATGACATCTTTTTTTGAAACTTAAGTTCATTACTAGTGAAAGGAAGCATCCAACGTATACGCAAAACCTTTTACGATAAAATTTTGAAAAGTGTTTGGGTGACCATTTTGTCGTTAACTAAAACAATACTCCCTCTAGTGGGTAATAGAAGCAGAAAATAGAAAAAGAAGTTGATAGTTTTTGTCGTAAATGTACTTTCAGTTAAATATTATCTTTTCATTTTAACTGTTTGGTAAGAAACGAGCTTGTCTCGAACAAACATTAAAGTATCATGTGACTGGCGTGACGAATTTCATTATATGGAAACAAAAATATTATCTGAAAATATATTATTGCATAACATGACTCAATTTTCAGTGATACTGAAAATAATTTCTTTGTCACTTTTAACAGTTAAAATAATCTTCGATAGGCAATAATATTAATTGCTTAAGGATAACAAACCACTAGAAGGTTTCAAAATTTGTGTTTCTTAAAATCTTTTTTGATAAAATATAGAGGACGATTTGCTGATAATGTAGATATATTATTTATGAGAATTTAATTGATAGAACGTACGAAAATTGAATTTCAAATTTGTAAATACACGTTCCACGTGCTAGAGAAAAATATCTCTATTTTCTCTTCTCTCCAACTGTAGTCTTTTGAGATTCTGTTATACTTTCCTCAAAATATTTTTTATTCACAGTGCGAATATTTATCACATTATTTCCAGCAAAATGAATATAATCTATTTCTAAGAAACACTCTCAAATTTTAAACATTGAAAAATATTTGAGTAAAAATAAAAAAAAATTAAGTCAAAATTATCAAATTTTAATAAATTCAATTTTTGAAAATATAATTATGTTCAGTGTATAGAATGTCGGGTTTTTGAGTACTCTGTAAATTGGTAGAATTATAAAGACAGTAGACTTTATGTAATGTGCGATTTAATGCTCCCCGTAAGGCAATTTTTATTTCATGGAAGTAATGTTAGTCCCACATAATTACTAAATCCAACTTCAAATACAAACTATTATATCTATTTGCATGCAATAATGTGCATCCGAAAGAATAAAAAATAATGGACGTTTTTGAAGAATTACATTTTCCATCCGAGTTTTAACCTCCTCAGTTCCTTAACCCAAGGTCAACTTTGAACCATAAATTTTATAATAATTTGTATCAATCGGTTCTAAATACATGAAAAAGTACCGGAAAAAATGTTAAAAAAATATTTTTAGTTTTAGTTTTGAGAAATTAAGTGTCTCCTGTAGGAGACATTGGGACGAAGTGACATCATAATGTTACTTTAAAATCTTAATTTAATGAGTATTTCATAATAGTTTACATAATGAGCATAATGTAAAGTTTCAATCGCAAAATATTCCTGTCCGAACTGTTTGCAGAAGAATTCTCATTTCCAAAATTTATCTCATTCGTTTTTTCTCTTTCACTTTTTCTTATATTATTAAATAACTTCTCAATTTTAAGTTGATTCTTATTGAGAACTCATGATTTCTAAGAAATGTTGTCTGCGAGTACTAGAGTTATAGGTTTTTCTGCCCAATACATTTGAATTCTAGAAAATTTTAAATTAAACATAATTATAGTGATCACTAATTATGTTTGATTTCATTTTATGACAGATACATATTTTTTCCTCTATCCTTCAAATATCTGCATTTAGTGAATTCAGTTAGCATTTAAAGAATATCATTCCGAGCCGAAATAAATTCCTTAATTATAGTTTCAAATCGAGTGATTTTGATAGCCACTGATCCAATGCCTCCTACTGGTGACACTGAAATAACAGCGTTCTAAATCAAAATTGTGAAGATTTGAGTAAGAAATTAATAATGTTCTACAAAAACAGCAAGTTTAAGTAATTCAACAGTGCGTTTATTATTTTTTTTTTCTATACAAATAATAAAAAAATATGAACACTTAGAGATGCGCAAGTGTATAATTTTCTTTCTCTCGAAAAACACCTTTTTAATTTTACCATAAATAAGCTACGAATGCAAAATGCTCACTAAAATTAATTTTTTTCAGAACTACCATCTATTAACTACAAAATTAACTAATTCTGAGTACCAATGACGCCTTCTATTTAACTAGGCGGCATTTTTCGAAAGTGCTGTTTACTGTTTCCTACAGACAACGCTGGGACTGAAGAGGTTAATATGATACTTTCCCCTATTTTAATGATTCGCTTGTAGATCTTTAAATCTAAAAATACAAGGTTCGTCGCCAATAGCCCTCCTATTGTTTTTGAGGGCAACGTTGATAAAAGCAATCAAAACGGGCTTCAAAAGATATTCTAAAATAGTTTTTAAAAATAAGGGGGAAATGATATTCCTCCGAAAACATTCATTTTTTTTACTCGTTCGTATGATCTTTTTCTCGCATTCAAATGGATAAAATAATATAGAATTTAGAACGGTACTAGAAATTTTATAGTATTTTTATTACGTCCATGCAATTAAAAAAGTCAGTAGTCGGAAACCTTACGTTTAAATACATGACTTAATCTGGAGAATTCATGTATTAAACATTAATTCTTCATATATTATTACTTATTTTTCTAAACGTGATTTTCTTTACAGAAACAAATATAATGTATATAAGTATATTAATTTTAAAATGTGATTTTTTTCTGCATTAACAAGTGCAAAGTATACTATTTATCAATATTAAAATATGATTTTTAAGGCTTTTAACCTAAAAATGTGAATATTAATTAAACTTTTCTTAAAAATTAGATCTTTTTTTTTCTTATCTAAGACAATTCAAATACCATAAGCATTAATTTTCCTCGTGTATTTTAATCATTAATTATTTATAGCCAGGCCAAAAATAAGCAAGTTCATCTGATAATCAGTTTTTAGAGAAAGGTTTGATATTAGAAAAGTACAGAAATTCTGAAACCAAAATTTTTAAGCGGATTGATTAGACACGAATGTAGTAAAAGGTGAATGTAAATATACTTCTCACAAAATTTCTGGGACATTTAAAATAGCTTAGACAATAAAAATATGTGTCTTGTTAAACAAAAGATGGTAAAATATCAAAAAAAATGTGAAAAGATGTCACGATTCCAAACTATTTTAGTCCCCAATGATTTCTTTATTAAACAATTAGCCATTATTCTCCAAATGGCATGTTTGTGACGTCATTGTTGTCATAGTAACGAACTGAATTTTGAAGGTTCTCTGAAATATTTTTAGAAACTCATTGACACCAAGTTTAACTTTATATTTTAAATGCATTAATTTTCATTTGGGTAGCAAACTATAGTCTTATTTAATTATACAAAAGTTAAGCTTGAAAAAAAAATTGAGGTTATTTATTATCTTTGTTTAAAACACATATTTCTTCATTGAAAGGTACACTTTTGTCAAATCTCGTTTAAATAGAATAGCGAATGTTTTAAATTATGTTATAATCTGAGTTTAGTTTTATTTAGTTTAAAAGAAAATTTATTTTCAAGTCTGTATCATCAAAACTACTTCCCGAATTCAACTCTAAACCATTATAAGAAAAATTTGTGATTCACAAAAATGTCTCTTAAATTTCTAATTCGAAAGAAAATAGTTTTTGAAATGCGTTATAAGTCTTTATTTCTTAGTAAAATTCTTTTACTACACAATATAAGGACTTTTATCGACATAACAGTTTCTACCTGCAGATATGGATGTGGTAAAGAAACGAGTGTATTGTAAATATGAATATTTTCATCCTTTTATAATATGTGGCGAAAAGAAACGAGTGTATTGTAAATATGAATATTTTCATCCTTTTATAATAGAAGTTACAGTACTGATTTCAAATGTTTAGTTTTAAAGAAACAAAAAAAAAAGACTGTTGAAAGGACTGTTTTTTATTTCAAATAAAATAAATGTTAAATAATATTTTTCCGTTTTGGGACACTACAAGGGTGTAAATGGAACAAAAAATTAAAAAATTTCAATTAATATTCCGTTTTATAAAACGGAATAGTCGAGAATAGAATAATTCGCCTTCTGAATATTTCTTAAGATATTGAAAATTGCGTGAAATATGAATTTAGGGAGTTTTAAGAAACAATATTATTATGGAAAAAATTAAAGCATGGAAATATTTTAGTATATGTAGTACTTTTATTTGTGTTTGATAATTATATATGTTTTCTGAAAATAATGGATATCATATTAACTAACATAATAATTGTTTAATATATATATATATATTTATATATATATATATATATGCAATTTTTCAACCACTGTGTATATAACGAAATCTGGGTGAATCTTTTTATAATATAAATGTTTATGATTTTTCCCATTATATTTATACCTGCAGAGAAGCTCAAATCATTCAATTAATAACTATGTAATATTATTATTACAATAGTGTAAGGTAAAATTTAAAAAAAAGAAGAAGAAAAATTTTTCAAAATAATTTTTACATATATAATAGCTTAATTATTTAAAGTTTCTGAAAAGGACTTTGTCAATTTCAACTACAGTTACATAACACAAAAAAATCTTCTCTCACTCACTGAATTTTCAAAGATATCCATAAAGACATTTAAAAATTTTGTTATTTAGAGTGTTACAATTAGTCCCCTTACTTTGTACGATGTTTTGTCATTAAATTGCGTTTAGACCACACAATTATTCGGCTTCTAAGCTAATTTATCTAAACCAAACAAGCTACAGTGACCTCCATTAATATTCGAATCGGTGTACTCTTAATTAAATCCATTTTTATTAAATTTCAAAGAATAAAATTTAAACTTGGAGCACATACACAGACAAACGAAAGGAGTTAATATATTGAAAAAAATTCGAAAGATATCACACCTGTATTTTTTATCATACTCCACACATTCACAATACACAGCTTTTCATTTGAACATGCTACACTACTGGTCATGCAAAAGGTATTACCAAGAACAGTGGTCTCCAAACTATTTTGGTCGTGAAACCCCAAAATTTGTTGCCAATGATCGCGGAACCCTGAATATTTTTTTAATGAACGACTTTTCAAAATTAATATATAATATTAAATGAAACAAGTATTATTTTGGTATTTCAGATTTTATTGAATTAAGCAAAACTCAAAAAAACAATCAATTCATCAAAGAAATAATTAATAAAAATAAAAAAAACATAAACTAAAATAAATGGAAAATCTTTAACGTGAAGGATGCACCTGCTTCTGTGATTCCATGATTCTCTTGAAATTAGGCTTTGTCACGGAAAATCTAATTTTGTTGTAAAATTAGATTGTCTCGCGGAACCCTTAAATATTTTCGAGGAACCCACTTTGGGAACCACTGACCAAGAAGTGCGAGAGATATCAAATACAAATTTATCAGACAGGGGATGTACTACACAAAAGTGAAATGATTGAAAATATTGTCCTTTTCAAAAGGAGGAAGAAGATCGAATTAGTTTTTGATTTCACCACCAGATGCGTTTAATTGAGGCTACGCGCTTTATGGCAGCCTTGTTGCCATGAAACATTGCCAAAAATTCATCTGGTGTGACAGCAGGTAATCTATATCGGTTCAATTGTTCTCCAATAATCATTTAAACAGTAGATAATAAATCGGGAGAACAGGGAGGCTTAGGCAATAATTCGATCTAGTGAAACGAAGAAGTCACTTACACTGCTTGCCACGAAAGGTCACGCATTGTTCTTGTTGGAAAGTGTTAGCAGGCAAGCCCTGAAAGTAGGAAGGTTAGGTTCCAATGTCAAAGATATAACACTGGTTTTTTATCATACCGGAAATGCGTACTGGAGGAAAGTGGGTGTTGGATTGGAATCCTATATCACCCCAAGCCATAATACTGTATGTATGATCAGTACGGTAATTCATAAGATCCTGCATAAATTAAGCAACTTCTATCCCTTGTGTCTCCAGACTCTAATCCGACCATCGTGGTGTTACAGACAAAATCGTGATTCGTCCGTAAAGAAAACGTCGTTCCATTCGGGGGTCCATGTCCGTCATTCAAAGCAACATTGCAGGCTCAAATGCCTGTGGTTTTGAGAAAAAAGTATTCACAGCAATCAACGCCAATTGTTGTGTAACAGTGTGATACGGTTTGTGATGTTGCTTTGTGATCCATCATCATTCTATACGCTTGTCATCACGTGTAGCAATGCAACGAGGTAGGAAGTCAGGGCCATTGGTCTGTTATTGCTTTATTCATCCACCGATTACAGATCCTTATCACTGTTTCTTGGTCATGTCCGACAAGATCATAGATTTCTCGGAAGGATAATCCGCAGCTTCTATAGGTATAACAATTGTTCCTCTATCGAATTTAGAGACGTGCTCGAATGATGTTCGCGTTCTTCTGCGGGATGTACTGAAGCTACTAAGCAAAACAACCGCACGAGAAAAGAAATCTAACACTTCAAAATGACATTATGTTCTTCCTTTATATAGCACTTTCTGAGGTACTACAGGAGTCCCTAATGAGCATCTGTGGTGAAATGCTAAACAATTGCATATCCCATCGCGGTATACGCACGATGAAAATTACACCCAGTTTGGATGCTTCCTTCATGGTGTTACATATTGGACAGACTGCAGAGTAGAATAAAAACTCTACTTCACGCTACAATATGGGAACTAAAATGTATGATACGTTATTAAAAAAGAATTTTGATTCAAAAATATACGAGTATGATTGGTATATTAAATATAGGTTATCCTTTATATGAAAGTAAAGCAAGTATATAATATTAATAATAGAACCAATTTCTTTTTTAAGAAATTGCGAATACGGATCTTATCTATATATATATATAAGCGAAATACCACTGACTGACTCATCACGAGATCTCAAAGACTATTCAACCGATTGACTTGAAATTTAGCATAGTTACTCACTTTGCGATGTAGACGCTCACTAGGAACGGATTTTACGGAAGGTTTATCCAAAATGTAATTTTCATCCGTTAATCCACTCTTATCCGTCAGTTATGTTATTTTTGGCGATAAAATCTCCAAAAATGACATGACCGACGCCAAATGGAATATATATTTTTTAAAGTATACTGTGTATTATCACCGATTAAGTTTACTTGGTGAGATTTGCGCGTGCAAAATGGAAAAATACCAAATAATTTAATATTGAAGCGCTGATAGAGGATTGGCAAGTTTTTGGCGAAGGGACTCTTTATGTGAAATTCCGTGCATGTCGAAAATAGGAAACGTACATATTTAGTGATAGAAATAAATCAGTGTGGAACCCCGCGGTTGGTGAAAGTGTAGTTTAGCTCCAAAACCTAGCAGGACTTTGAAAAATACTAAAATTGTGACTTTTTTCGGAGTAGAGCACACGCAAAATAATCTACATATAAGCGAAATACCACTAAAAAGTTCTGTATAACCATTATTACAGACAATCAATTTCCTAAAATTTTAAATTTAGATTTTCATTATTTTTTAAAAATTGAAAATTTTCTAGATATTTTACGTTTAGGTTCCAAAATATAATATTATCGTCTTCCCAGTGACGCGGGCTGGTATCAGCTAGTTATTTAATAATAGCCAAAATAGATTTAAATGCATCGATAACAGATAAAACATTTTTTTTTCTATTACATTCTGTATGAAATACTGCTTTTCTTTCCAACAGGGTGCTGAAGAAACAAAGTCCTAACGGGATGTTGACCGTATACCTGAGCAGACGAGAACTTATTGTGGAGGAAGGGGGTCTTGTGAAACCCATCGACGGAGTGGTGCTTATTACGTCGGATCTAGCCACACAAAATGAACCTTTTAAGATCTTCGCACTCGTTGTCCTCACATTCAGATACGGTAGGGAGGATGAAGAAGTCATGGGACTCAAGTTCTACACAGAAGCCATTCTTCATTACGAACAGGTGAGTTAAATGAACACAATGTGTTAGTGTAAACAAGCTGTGTCTTAATAAAAGATGCTGGAAATATTGAATCAAAAACTAACTTTATTTATGAAAATTAAACCATTGTAAACACAATTAATTATAAATTCTCGCATGAAAAAGCATCACAGCAATAAACCCAGGAAATCATGAACAATATAAGAATTGATTCTTATAAGATTCCAATAATCCTTATAGGAACAAGATAAGGATTATAATCCTTACAGTGATCTTCTAAAGAAATGAATGTCTCTTTTACAATAAAAAAAGTCTTCTCATCCATACATTATTTTCCAGCTTATCAAAGGTAGTTTCACACATATATGAGGATATCTCTCACCCAAAAGAAACCATACCAAAATTCCGTCTCAAATTTCATTCTTTCTATTCTTTAATTCCCCGCCTCTTCTGTGAATCGAATAATGGTTACCCTGTACATAGTATTCATATTTCCTTACTCTCCTAACTGTTTCCAAGAATCCCTCTTTTCAAAACACACCTTGAAAAATAAGAACAATGGTGGAAAAGACCATAGATACGTCGTCTGATCTTTCTTTCTATCTACAGAGACTGTTCTTTCCGATTGAAAAGACAGTTTGCCATCTCAGTAGTATCTAGAAAAATATTGATAGAAATGACGAATTCCGTAAAAAGGAAACCATTTTAGGTTGAGAATAAAATAAAAGTATTTAAACGTATAGAAGATAGAGCTAATCAATCGGCGATATGCAAGCAATTTTCCGATACGGAAGAAAATTGCTTGTAGAGCAAATTGCTTCAACAACGCAGAAGTTAAACTTCCTTAATAATTAGCCCGAGAGGGAATCCCTTTTCGTCTTGTTAATAAGAGCACTGCAAGGGAGTGACTAGAAATTTTTTTGTCGCAATAAATGTTCGAGGGTTCTAAACACCACCGGCACTCCAGCTCAACTGCCCTTCCCCGTCAATGGATAGATAACATTCCTCGGTAAAATAGTGACCCTGGACTTGAATACTAGATGACAGCAAAGCTTAGGAACTAGTAGTTGCATGTACCTAAATATAAAACACTCATTTTTCTAGCTTCAAGTATGATAGTTGCACATGAATCACAATTAGTGATATATCGGTTATGGCTCACGCATTCAAATAGTTCTGCCAACTTCATTAGAGATAGTCAATGACGTTAAATGGTGGCTGTTTAAAGCGAAACTCAATGCAACAGGGAGATGATGTGTATGAATTGCAATAATGGCTGAAAGAACGACCTTCCCAACAAATATCTTTTGTTATGTTCTTCTATGTATCATCACGAATTATATTGGAATATAGTATGTGATGGGTATTTTTAGCCACAATGACAAAACGCCTTATAACGAGACCGAGTGGGAATCTTTTTAGGTCTAGTTGATAAGTGTACTGCAAAAGGACAAGCGGACAACTTTTCTTCAAATTCAATGGCCGAGAATTCGGAAAGCCTCCAACACACATGGACCATGTCATTCTTCCCCGCCATGGTGTCGATAATATAGACCCACCAAATTCTATCAAAATATACAATTTCAAATATTTGGAAAATTCGCAGCGTGATCATCGTCGATCACACAATAAAAGTCAGAATGGAGCAAAGAATGTAAAAAAGAGCTTTTAAATTGGTTCACCATTTAACAGAACACACATATATATGTGTGTGTGTTCTGTTTATATATATATTCACACACACACATATATATATAGTGCGAATGGGAATATATGTATAAATTTAATAATTTGTTAACAAATGGTATTTCATCACAATGATAGTTTTCAACAAAATTAGATATAGTGAATCTTTGGTATCTGTTAACTTTTTATTCAGTCCTGAGATATTCACTATAACGGAATTCGGCTATATGTGTGCTAATGCGATATTACATCCGTGTTCAGTAGTTGTGCGAACATCGAATTAACGTTGTGATATATGTATCATATACTTATTTATGTATCGTATTTGTATGTGTTAATTCCTTCATGTTTAATGAAATACATTGTACGAGGGCTGTTCCGGAAATAAGTTTTGTCATTTTTTGAAAGAGCTCATGCTACTCCAGACGAAAAAGCTCCAAAAGAATCCTCACCCGTTGCTGTTTCAACGACGAAAGTTGCGTCAGAGGAGGAGGAATGACGCATGCGCAGAGTGATGAAGAAAAGATAGTATCAGCAGACCAGCGTGCCCGAGACGGGACTGATAACGTGGTCACCAATGGAAATGCGTGCTGTATTCCGTTAGGAATAGGCTTGTGGAACTAGTATGTTTGTCATCGAAGAACACATACAGATCCTGTATGGTGAATAGATCAAGTGTGGACAAATGGTTGGACGCTGGTGTTGCATGTTCAGTTAAGGAAGACAGGGTGTGGAGGATGAAGTTCAAAGAGAGTGTTCTTCCACATCCACGAATGAAAACATCACTGCTAGAGTACAGGTTATGGTGTTAGTGAATAGGCGCATTACAGTGTCACACGTGGCGTCTACAATGCGCATTAGTCGCATGTGCATTCATCCAAAATTATGCTCAGGAGGAGCAACCTGTGCTACGATTCCTGGCATCGCATAGCTCGGAGTTTTACCTGCGTGGTTTCTTCAAACTGATTGCACGCTACGACAACGTCTCAATATCAGTGACGACTATATCGAAAAATCGTGCAAAGTGATTATAGTGAATAGTCATGATGACACAATTTTTTTTGGCAATAAAGTTTGCGTGTGAAAAAAATGACGATACTTACGCTTGGAACTATTGGGACATCCTTCGCACTTTCCAGAGAAAATGAAATATTAGATTTAGTCTAAAAGAAACTGCTTATTAATTTGCTCGAACCGTTCTAGCAATTGATAGCCAATCGAGCCCGTAACCCAAATAACTTGAATAAGTCATATATGTATATGCATTAAGACATTGTTACAAATTTTTATGCCACGTAAGATTACGCAATATCATTTAGGGCGATATTCGAGCCAATACTAGTGGATGACGATGAGCCACATGAGACGAAATCCACAATAAAGATAATCATATATATCAGCTTCCAGACGAATTGCAAGATAGGAAAATGTAGTGTGAAATAGATAGTTAGAAAGAGAGTGAAGAAAAACAAACGTTATAAAACAAACCTCTCACTTTATTGGTCATAAACAGCTACGTGCCAGAGGGAATATAATAGATTTGTTTCGGAAAAATTCCCAAGATAATGGTATCCTTTGTATAATTATCGTTACTGGAAATCCGGACTCGCTTGTCCGTAGGAACTGTGCTATTAGGTTTAAATCCATTATAGCGCCTATTTGAGAAAGCGACATCGTTTCGTAAGTCCATTATAGAGTGGTTCTCAGAATTGATTGCATTCCGTACCGGGTATTTTGAGAAGAGTCAGTTTTATGGTGGATTTTGTTAGCATCGCTTTTAAGAGATACTTACAATTTGTGATATTATTTATTCAAAATATGTTAAGATATAGCTCTATGCGCACTAGTGTATCTAAAGGGGAAAATAGAGTTAATACGGATGTGATATTAATTATATATATAATATATAGAACTAACTCTATTTTCATACTTTTAAATTATACAATCAATGTTTCATATTTGTGACTATTATTTTTCCAAGAAACGTAATTGCCAAGGCTTTACAGTATAAAATAATTGTGAAATATAGTTTCTTCTAATGTTCTTTAATGAGTTAATCTAAGTTCGAATGATCAAACATTTAATTCAATCAACACTGATTGCAAGATTTATACTGAATTAAATGCCAAGGAGTTATTCTTAGATTTAATTTGCAAAGAATGTCGCATTAGTCCGAATATAGCGCAATGCTTTTTGACTAATCATTTCCCGTTAAAATATTGACTCGAGCTAAATTCGAAGTCTACATAATTTCCTTTTTACTTCTTGTTACTTTCCTACTATTATCTAATTTGTTTCACATTACTTAAATTTATTTCCACGTATATAACATGTGTTATTAATTATTTTAAATAAAGGCTTATCTGACTCAATTACATTTTTTTTAAAATTCTTTTATGTAAAATGAATGGATTTCGCATTAAATTCATCGTTTTTTAACAATATTTATAAAACGTTTTGGTGCCGCTTTACATTTGAGGTAACATGATATATTTGGAATACGAAGGCTATTGAGCATTAATTATTACTAAAAAGTAACTGAGATATTTAGAGAAAACTTAAGTTGCAAATTAATTTATCCTTATGTGAACTATGTTGTAAATTACAGCTGTTGATACGAATTCGATTGATTTCACAAAGCCGTAGATTGAAGTAACCGCAGAATGGAGAAGATAAAATTCGGTCGGCTCAGTATTGCAATGACGCCCTCTGAAAGGAGAAGAAACTCTGGAAGAAATGTATACCTCTGGATGGTGACTATCTAGAGAAGTCTCGAGAATAATAAATAAAAATTAGGTTTATCTCCATTACTTTAAATTTTGATTAAGACTTTACGATAATAAAAAATTATGACACGGCGGGTTACTTAAATCTACAGCTTCCTGAAATCAAACAAATCTACATCAATAACTGTTATTTACAGTATAATGTATATAAGAATAAATTAATATACAGAATTATTTATTCGGATATCTTGATTATTTCTTAGTTATAATTTAAACTTTAGGAAACTTCTTCGTATTTGTTACCCCAGGGCTGCTTTAACTCTGTCTAACTGACGAAATGTTATACGAACCATAGGTCTCTTTAAGGTATCCGTACACTTTTAAAACGTCCTTCTTGTCAAAGTTTTCGATTTTATAATTTTAATGTCAGTTTAAAATTTAAACTTTTTTTCTTTATAATAGTGTTTGAATTTTGCTTATACTTTATTTCGAACTTAAGTTACAGATATTTGAATTTTACTTGGTAGTAAATTTCTAATTGCATTGTAAGTATGTTTTGACTTTTCTCAAAATGAGTATTCTCGACATATTTACTTATGGTAACGTAGATATCAAAAGAAGTTATGAACCTAATTAATTTAAATTTTGCATGTATCTTCCTTATATAGTTTTTAAGAACCTCTACTACTTTCATGGTTGTAAAATTGATACTTTTTTAATAACCAAGGTGTAAATCATGTATTGTTATAACTTTTTTTTTGATTTTTCACTGTTATTTTATTCGAAACACAATAAAAACTGTAGTCATATGATTTTTATCTTGAAAGTTGTACCAGCCCCAAAAACTGCTTTGACGAATAAGATAAAATTTACAGAATAATCATATTTTTGTTTACATTTGATTTTTGAGCATTATTCTCATAATCAATTTATGTACCATTTTCAAAATGTTTCCCACTCCAAAATTTTTTTGAATTGATAACAGATTATGAAATGCGTTTTTCATAGTTTTTGGTTATATTTAAGCATTAAAAATATTTTGATAGCAAATATCAATGTATTTCAAAAAAATTTCTCCGAAGGTTTACGGATACCTTAATCCAGAATTTCTTTTAATAAATGTATAAGTAAACGGCAAGTATAGGTAATTGATTTTATACATTCATAGTAATCATGTATCTAAAAGCCGTCTCATCCCCTCAAGATGGTATACCAGTAAGCAACTCTAGAGATGTCGGACTAAATATTCAACTTGTCATATTCTTTTTTCGTTTCATCGGTCAAGTAACGTATTCTCGCTTTCCTTTTTTATACTTTAATCGATATTTTTGTGGTGTAATTTTTTTTTTCTGTTTTGACTGGATATGACAAAATTATGGAAAGTTCAAGGAGAGTACTTTTTTATGAATGGGATCTTAAACGATATTTTTAAATTTTCTAGATGGTGACTAACATAATACTTTATTCTGCTTAAATGAATCAATTAATTGTAACTCAATTCTTATTTAAGGAGAGCATGTGAAATTTCTCTTGAAACGTTTTCATTTAAACCCGTTCAAGACCGGCGAAAAGAGATATAACAGCTTCTCCAGACCTGCGCTCTGAAAGTGTACGCAAGCCCGGGACTGGGCGATTTTCCTCGTTAAGCCTAATTTTATATAAAAATCATATCAAATCATCCCCGCGATTAAATACGATGAAACTTACAGATTATTATCATTGATAGCAGCTAAATATACGGTAGTAAAATTTTTGGGATATTTAAAATAATTGCGAATTTTAAAGAAGTTATATTCATTTTTATAAAAAAAAAAAATAATTATATACCTACGAAAATATGCATGACAAAAAATATTAATTTACGAGTATTTAAAATATAGGTAAAAATTAGAGAACTGAATAAAAGAAAAGTATAAAATTAATAAAATAAAATTACTGAATAATATTTAAAACTTTTCGAAACACTGTTCAGGACAAAACATTACGTTGCTAATTTTGCATTTATAATATGTCAGTCTGTGTTTTTTTTTCTTTTAGGGAAGCTTTATTGCACGCAACACATTGTCTCTTTGACTTTTTTCTCTCAGATATTTCAGTCTTTTCGCCATGATAGTAAAAAAAAAAAAATTAATCCAAAAACATAAAAAAAATACTATCTTGCGAACGATATGTCTACTCCCAACCCTAGCCAACAAACATTTCAATTCCTTCCATCTCCGTTAAAATATAAATAGAAACCCAACGCGCAGTAAATCACAGTCCTTTAAATGCGCTGTCCGACCAAAAGAATCAAACAAACGCAGTTGTTTAAATTATCGAATTCCCCTGATTCAGCAGCAAAATCTAAACATAAAAAAAATCGAAAACAAAAGCGGAAATTGAAGGCCAACATACTGTGGATCCATATATGAAAAAAATGAACTTCAATTGACATTTAATGGCCTTTAAAAATTCAAATAAAATGTTCCAATTCGAAATCACACCAGTGTGATCATGGGCCGGGAGCACGGTAACACCCATCACAGAACCGATACCGTGGGCTGTGAAGGGAGATTTGCGCGATCCCGTTTTCGTGATCATGGTCCTGAAAGGGTAAAATATTTAATCTTATACATAGGATTAGTCTTTGATACAGTGTACCAAATCTTTGACAATCTTTCTGCATCACTGAAGTCTTTCCGATAACCTCATTTTATTACACAGCTCAAAATCTTACATTGTTTTGCCATAAGCCAACAAATTTCTTAACACTTGATTCTTATTTAAGGCGAGTACATTAAATCTGTCGGGCGTGGTGTGGAAATTAGCAGAGCGTGTGCCAGCTCATTTCTTGTCCTCGTCACTTGACCGTGGTTCAAAATTACGAGGTCCGTAGCCAATAGCCCTCGTGTAGCTTCTAGTGCGACGTTAATAAAAGTAAAATAAACTTAAGGAGATTATGTGGCGATTATCCGTCACTATTCGGCTCTTGTGCCATATCTCAATCTGATATATTAATCGAGTATTGCTAAACTCCAACGAAGACATGCAAGAATGAAACAGATTCTTTATTTGCTATCCCTATTGAATATCCGATGTCGTTCTCTCCAGAATCTCAACCAAACACTCAATCTTAATTTATGATTTAAATAAGAGATCTATAGTACATCAGAATCCACTCGTTTTTAATTCCACAACTTTCTTCGACAGTAACTTCGCACATTAATGCTGTTAGTATAACTTTCTTCAATCCGCAAAGCTTACAGAAGAATTTCAATTATAATAATAATTCGCTATCTTCAAGTATCCTTGTCTTCTATCTTTCTTCATTTTCCATTAAATGCATATCCTTTTTTTCAAAGTTAATATTTATCACTTCACTGTTATCTTCATCTAATTCACTTAATCATGTTTCATTTGGGTTGGGATGAAATTGTTATTTTATATAAATCAAACAATAAGGTTAAGAAAAATTCAAAACAATCAATAAGGTTAAGGTAATCAATTGAAAATTGTTATTTTATACAATTCAAACAATAAGGTTAAGAAAAATTCAAATC
>BMAW01043461.1:0-48461 GCA_019974015.1 Nephila pilipes | reverse complement strand
TTTTATTTACTTCCCACTTCTCTTAAATTGATTAGTATTCTGTTACTCCAACCTGAGGCTTGCATTCAATATGCCCCTGAAGCTCAGAATTTTGTTACTTACTGAATTAAATGGAAAATAATTATTAAGTTATTTAACTATTTCTTGTGAGTGCTAGATTTTGGAAGTATGTTAAGCTAATGAAATATCAAGGCTAAGCCACATAGCCTTCAATCTAAGACTTAGTTAAAAAGACACAAAGCAACACAATCTAGATCCTTTTTTTGTAGATTTTCGATAAACTTCATTGCACTTAATATCAGAAAGCTATTTCTAGAGAAGTTTTGTATGTGAAAGAAGGAAATGTTTTGATTGCTTTCCCAAAATTTAACTGTTTAATGCGTCAGCTTCAAAATCTGTCGAGAACATACATACTGTAGCTGACTAGAAAATTTAATCAGTGATGACATTCTCAGATGGGAACCCGAAATCTGCGATCAATTAGATGGAGGGGACCATGCTATACAATATTCAAACAGGTAAATAAGCTGCGATTTAGCTAAAAGTACACATAAGTTTTGGCTGTTTCAAATTAATACCAAACAACACATATTTCTCTCGAAATAATCCCTTCCATTTTTTATTCTATATATATTTTGATTAAGGGAAAAGATAGAAATAGTAGGAAGTAGTATTTTAAAATTATTATTTTAATAATGAAGTATAAACACCCACATAGCTTTGAAATCATTTATGTCCAATTTTGAATTAAATTTCTTAACTTTTTTCTCTTAAGATATGATTTGTAGGTCTCTTTCAAGCTTTGTTGTACTTTATTGTAATTCTCAAAATTACTTGTTTTATACTTTAAGTTTTAATTATTTGCATGCTTAATATGTATTCTTGAATATTACATAATATTATAATTTCCATAATTTAATGGTTTTACATTTTAATTTCGGAAGTATTAAATTATAAATATAACACTTACAAATAATCTCAACTTACATTTTATTGTCGTAATTTTTATTTTATTTTATAATATCTTTTTGTAATTTTGTAATAATTGGAATTGAATAGTTAAATATTTATTATTATTAATTTTGGTTTTCATTAGATATGACTTGTAATTTATACACATGTTAAAATTACATCCAATTAACATTAAAAGTTATATATATATATATATATATATATATATAATATTTATGTTAAAATAATCTAATTATATATATCTAGGCAGATAATAAAATCAAAATGCTAGGATGCTTTTTGAAATGTTTTTGTAGTATTTAAGCATGACAAATAAAGTTGTTTTCTGTTTATTTTATTGGGTCTTTTATATCTCAATGCACAGCAATCATACTTTATTTTCTTATATCATCCAAGCTATCAAATGCTAAAATAGCATTCAAGTTATCCTTAAGAATTTACTTTTAATGAACCTCTTTCAAACATTTAAGAAGATATTTGTGTGTATCTAGTATTTCAAAGGCTTTTCAGGAAATTCGCTTTTAAGTTTTTACTTTGTATCTTAACTTGAAAACATCATGATTTGCAAATGTATTTCAGAAAATAAACATTGAAATAGCACAATATCAGTGATGAATGTATCATGCATGCTGATTATTTCTTTTCTACTCATAATAATTTGAACAAATAATCTACTCTTTCCATAACATTTATTTTTGTGTCATAAATCAGGAATATGCATATAAGAGTCGCGCATATCATCAAGGAAACATTTCTAGATAGAGAATTCTAGTATTAGAATTCTAGTACACGCATCTCATTTTTGATACATTTTCATTCGGTAAAAAAGATTAATAAGATTTTGCCAAACGTAATTTTTTTCCTGTGTATAAACTTATATTCTGAATAAGTTTATTTGATTTTTCCTTCAAAAAAGTCTTTTCGGTAACTTTTAAGAAAATATTAATTATTATTTGTTTGCACGTATATAATTATTTTTGAGTAAAAGTGTTGGAATATCTTATGAAATTAATCAATGTTTTTAATCATCTTTCAAATTTCTATATTTTCTTATTCTTCCCCTCAAAACAAACGTAAGCTAATAAATGACGTTAAGAATATTTTTAAAGATTGTGTATTCCTTATAACTATCATTATTTTTATTAACCTTAACTTGGGATACCTATATTTTCTTAAAATATTGATATTTTATAAAATAGGATCAGAAACTTACTGACTAATTTAATTATTTTTACTGCACAAGTTACGAAATACGGATAAAATATATAGAAGCAGCTATTAGCAAACATGTGCAATATTCAGTAATTTTTTTCCCTGATCGTTTGCTTTCCATGTGAGTTTTAAAACAGAAACTATGTAATTATCTTAATAGTGATATTCAAGGGATTTGTTTGAAACAAACTAATGTAACATATTTAAAAAGATATAAAAAAGTACTGAAACATCACTTTTTTTTACAGATCTTAATTAGCATATGACTGTTCATTCCATTTTCTACTTGTACTATGGGAAATTCTTATAAATATGTAAATCAAATATTAGTAAGAAATTATTTGTTAGCTTGATGTACCGTGTATATGCAAACACAATCCCACGAATAATTTTTCAAATGTAGGAGTTGCGTAGAATAATTTCTGAATGTACGAGTATGTTAAATATGAATGTAGTACTTTATTCAAACATCCACTTTCTTCAGAAGGATCTAAAGAATAGAATAATTTTTTCAAGATTTGCTTTCATGCGCAAGAGATTTCTGCGTAATAATACAGAAGCTATGCTAATTTTTCACATGATGTTTTCAAAAGGATATAACATGCTTAATTAGAATATCAAGAGATTAATCATTCCAACATCACATCGAAGAATTTCTTCGGTTAAATAAAAAGAATCTCACATTGTTTGGATGTTATCGATCCCTTTTCGGTATTAATGTAATCCTCCTAATTGCAAATAGTCTCGCACTCTCGTTTCTAGTTTAGATAGAAAGAAGTGTCGCCGAGTTTGAGACTATGTTATGTGGAAATCCAAACAATAGCAGAACTTATCTAAGATTTACAATTTGTAGGATTCGCTGTTATTTGCTTTATTATTCAAATCTCATTAGTAATCATGCTCTCAATAAGCTCATAAGAGAAAGTTTTAGAGTAAATAATGAATAAAACTGAATAAATAAACTATAGAGTTCCTTGAAGCAATATTTTGAGTGAATTATGCATGTAGCATATCATAATTCAAATGTTATTGCTAACATATCGATTTTTAACGCGTATTATATCAACATAAGTTGAATACTAGTAAATACTTCTCAAAATCGTATAAATCATGAAGTATGTTTGTTTTTTAAATCTTTCCTTATTATAAAAGTGTTCTAAGATGAAAAATGTAATTTTCATCAGTTAATTGCATTCGCGTTAGACTATTCCTAATATTTATGATGCAAATGTGAAACAGGATTTAAAAAAAAAAAAAAGATAAAATATGTTTATAATAATAAGAAAAAAAGAGTAAACTTATATAGTTGTACTTTCAAATCAATACAATTTAAGTATATTTGAACATTTGACAGTAAATTTGAAATAAACAGTTTAGGACGAAATGATGTTATGGTGAAAATATGATAACAAAACTTAGTGTGATGCAATCATTGTCTTAAAAGACATCAATTTCAGATAAGTAATTTTTTGAAGATATATAAGCGGAAATGAGAAGTATTTCTCTAAAAGATATGTCTTTTTTATAGATTTATAGTTAAAGATAGATTTATAGTTAAAAAAGTTATATTCTTATTTAATAATTTTTATTTAAAACTCAAAGCAATGTTATTCACAGTTATGCTATTAAAACGTACTGATTTTTTCTAAAAATTTAAACATGAAATGAAAACTTATACTATTTTAACTAATATATGAAATAAATATATATATGAGATAAAATTTGGTATTTTACACAAATATATTTTAAAAAACACTTATTTAAATCCTTTACTATTTTATAACTTGTCAAAAAACCAGACAATTTGAAATAGATAACCTATGTAGGTTAAACGTTATTTATTGTAATATGCTGAGCTTAGAAGACATTAAAGTTCAGTTATACGTTAATTATTTCATTAAAAGTTTAGAAATAGTTTCAATACTGAATTTTAGAGAAACTTAAATTCATTTTAATGTAAGAATATGACTTTTTTTTTATAAATGGCAATTTATTGTAAAATATTTTTGAAACCAAAGAATTTTTTTTATTTGAAATTCATCAACATATCCCATATTAGCACATTAAGAATTTAATTAATATAATAAGGACTCATTTTCAAATTTGCTATTATAAACTCAGTCATAATAACTACTTAAAATGTTACCATATCTTAGAAATTCTTACCCGATATGACAATATGAATATCATTAAAAGAGTTTTTCATTTTAACATATTTCAGAAAATTGACAATCATAGTTTATTTCTTAAAAGTAAAACAGTACTTTTCTTTAAATGTACTTTTTTAAGTAATAAAATAGTAAGAATATCTTAAAATTCATATAAAATTGCATTAAATGTTTCGATTTTTTTTTCTATTTCTAATTTTTATTAAATTATTCGAAACTTAAATATTGTTATGTTAAAAGCACAGAATAAAATATTTCACAAGGTTATTTTATCTAAGCATGTCTCTCTCTCACTGTATATATATATACCCAACCCTTTTTACACGATCTTTTTTTACACGATTTTGAAATAACACAGTTCATCAATATCCTTTTATACACAATTTTTTGTTCCAACGCGAATCCCAAAAACATTTTTTCAATTCTAATTTTAACAGGGTAATTGGAAGCCGGTAGGTTTATGCCCACTCATGTATGAGTGACTTGGTCTACTTCATGGCTAGTTTCCTTTGTAAATTGGAGTTACAGGGAAGACCTAAATTTTATAATCACTTTTTTTCTTCATTTCGCTATACTTTGATTTGATAACAGCCTTTCGTTCTTCAGCCTTAAATGCTTGTAGGAAGCAATTTTTGACAGCAAGCGTCAAAAGTATGAGTTTCGTAGTACAAAAATCAGCTGTGTGTTCCGAAATTATAACTCTATCAAATGCAATTAGTGTCAAAGGTTTTAACAACATACAAACGGCGGACATCGAAGAACTGATGCTAGAAAGCCCTTTGGATGACGACAATTTGATTGATTTTATGACAGTTTATGATAATAAAGAAATCGATAATCACGAAGTCGAAGCTGAAATTCAGCTATTAACAGCTGATTTAGTTCGCGAGAACTTGAGATTTCCTACAAGTATGGAACAACATTTTCTTTCTCACGATCCTGACACAGAGCGTGCATTAAAATTTCAACATAATTTTAAGTTTTGTGTAGCAGGATATCAAGAATTATTTAAGCATTTTGAGAACCAAAAAATAGCCCCTAATAACAGACATTGTAGCCTCACAAAAAAAAATAACACAGGTCGTTAAGAACAAAAGAAATTCTTCATTTAAATCAAAACAGAGAGTTGTGCTAGACATATCTGATACATCTACTGATGATAGAATTTTTGATCCAGTTCGTAATAACCGTGCACTCTTGTTATCAAGTAATGATGAATAGATGTTATTAGTAGCTTTTTTTCTAATTTTAAGTTGAATTATTATATGCTGTATCTACAAATAAACTAAATTTTCCCTGTACAGTAATTTCAATTTTTTTTATAATAAAAATTAATTGTTTTTTAAATATGTAACATGGATTTCGTTATTACATTTTTTGCAGGGCTTTTTGGTAAAATATTTAAAGTGTTTTCATCTTATACGATTTCTTAAAGTTGTGGAACATATCCCCAAATTTATCATATGTCACATGTATTTTTTACACGAATTTCTTTATTAAAAGGTTTTCTTAGGAACGTATGTACGTGTAAAAAAAGAGTTGGGTGTGTGTATGTATATATATATATATATATATATATATATAAATTCGTTATTTTACAGTAATTTTATATTTACTGCAATATACATATCAATTTATTAAAATAGTATTTTATTAGGAACCTATTACTGACATTAAAATAAATATTATCAGCCTTTATAACTTTAATAGTTAATATTTTTCTGAGATGTGATCTCAATATAGTAAAATTTATGTGCTGAAACGTGTAAGTGTTTATTACAAAATCAAGCATTTCCAATGTTAAACTTCGAAGAAAAGTGGATATTTGTTATAATTATGTAAATTAAAGGGTAAGAAAAATTGCGAGTTAAAAATTATTATTAATGTAAAAAAAAGGTATTCCTTCTATTTTGCAAAATTTTTAAAAAAATAAACTAGCATAAATTGTTTTAATTATATTTCTACATAAAAACATAGGTACGCCAGGTTATCTATTGAACCAATTTCGCAATAAAAATATAAATCTGTAGTAAATATGTGAACATAACGAAAATCATTATATCGAATTTTGGAATTACATTTATTCCCAATAATTTTACAGTTACAGATTTGCAATTCCAAGTTATTTGTTTTCCAAAAAGTTTATCAACACTACAAAGTAGTCTTTTATGTATCAGTCAATGTCATTGACATCCTAGTCTAGAATCTAGAAATTCCTTGTGGCTTGGATAACACCATTCAGAACAGATTCCAATAAGCAAATTAGATTTTAGAAAGGCTATTTGTCACTCTAAAATTTACTATACAAGGTACATTCTAGACAAGTGAAATGTAAGCAACGAGTTTAACTCAAATCTCTCAAGTCACAGAAACATTCTACTGTCTAATGAATGATTTCGGATCATATTAAAAGCTAGAGTGGCTTTTAGAGTCTTTGAAACAATGATCTGAATGGCGAAATATCTTAAAATTTGTTAACAACTTTAAGGAATGCATTTTAATATTACTTCGATGTTAGATGTTTTCTTGATTAAATCATGTGCTGATTTATCATGAGTAAATCATAGGCTCAGTATGGTTCAAGTTGCGAAGTAGTAATTTTTAAAGAATTTCACAACGTAAGATAGATGTAGCATATAATCTTTTACTTTTAATATGTAAATACCTAATCGCTTACGTGTAAAAGATAATGTTCTATTGTCTGGTTTTTTTTTTTTTTTTTTTTTGGTGTAAGTTGTTTCTGTTTTTTTTCAATTGGTAAATATGAACATTTTGGGATATACTCCACAATTCGTCTTTCAAAAAAGCTCATATATAAATAGAAAGCTTCAAAAAATAAGCAAAAAGACATATAATTTTTGAGGTAATTCAGTCAAAAATTCTGGTTAATTAAAGATATTCTACCGTGTAGGCAGTTTCCAGAAAAAATTTCAAATGGGCATCAATGTTGAAATTTACTATCTAGAAATTTTCTACGTTGTTGCTTACTATTTATCTCTAGAGAAACAAATAACCCACATTAATTTAAGCAACAATTGTGAACATTAAAGGAAAATTTTGTTACAAATTACTGAAAAGCATTTGTACATTTGGGAAAAATTTCATTTTATAGACGGCTGTAGAGACAATGTAACTGAATATTTCTTTCAGAGGCTCCTACGACTTATTTGGTTAGTGCCAACTGGAGTTACTTCGATGGACAGAAGGAGGTACAGGTATTAACAGGTATTCCATGATTTCTTGGACTTCAGTTTATATATAATAGATATAAGAGGCATATTTAAAAAGTACCCTATTTCGGAATGGAAAATAGGGCATTAGAAATATGAGATGGCTTAGTTTTATTTCCGTCTCATTAGAGGTAACACGAGGGCTATTGGGGACAGACTTCGCAATTTTGAACCTCAGTCAAGTGACGAGGACAACACCTAAACTAGCACCTCCCTCTCCTAATTTCTACACCATGCCAAAAGGGAGGTTTTTGAGAATTAATAGATTTAACGTGCATCATTCCTGAATACACTGTGGGTATTTAATGGCAACAAGACTTGAACTTACGATTCAACGAAAACCATCAGACGAGAATCCACGACTATGGTATGAAATTGGAATGGGTTAACTATCTGTAAGTATTATTCTTTGATTAGTTTCCTACTTTTAACACGTTCATAAGTAAGACGCATTTTGCATTAAAAAAAATCAATGATTTAATTTTCCTCACCAGTGTGATTGCCTTTGTCTGCATTGGTACAGGCCTCATCTTATACTTTAATGCTATATTGTATCACAAATTATATTTTGCGTGTTATCACAAGCACCTATAAATATTTTAACGAGGGAACGCGAAAACATTTTTGATTATGTATATATTTTATGAGTATGGAAGAATTTACATAATATAGAGATAAACAGGTACAAATAGGTGCATAAAGTATTACATCTCAAGAGCTAACTTTAAGGCTGAAACCTAATAGAAAGAGTGCAAATCGCCACGCTCTTTCAGATTAAATATTTGAACAAACATAAAGAAACTGTGAATCACTGAATATAATTTTATTAATTGGCTGATTGCTTAAAATGCCATAATAAGAAGCAACCACAAAAGGAGTTATTCGTGATGGACGTCATAAATTTGAGCTTCGATCAAATGACGAG
Source organism: Nephila pilipes (assembly GCA_019974015.1). Taxonomy (NCBI): domain Eukaryota; kingdom Metazoa; phylum Arthropoda; class Arachnida; order Araneae; family Nephilidae; genus Nephila; species Nephila pilipes. Next base: position 39,954 of record BMAW01043461.1, on the reverse strand, counting down.
GCTGACACCTCCTTTTTTAAGTTTCTGCACAATACCAATGGAAATATTTGGAGTCTAAATTTCTTAACGTGCCTCAATCCTATTACAAGGGAGGAAAGTCTTTTGTGACATCAGAACTCGATTCCCCGAATTGACCAAAAATGCGATCCAGCTATGAATTCGCTACCAAGACCACTTGGCTAGTGCAGTCATATCAATGAATAAAATAAAAATTTATTTTCCTCCTTTGCATATGAAAAGATGACCGAGTATATTTATTTTAAAGAACAATCCTTTAAAATTTTCTGCATACAATAGATAAGTAAAAAATGCATAAATCTATTGAAAAAAAAATTTCCCACAGAAAAGCAATTGAATTTAAATTTACTGTAAGGTTTCAACAATAATAAACAAATCTTTTTTAAAAAATCATTCTTTCAAAATTAGGTAAATAAATTATTATTTAATTTACTAGTGAATTTTTTCCGATAAAATATAAAGATATTTTATTTAAAGATGCACATATTCTTGCATTATCAGTCCGCTGGTGGATCAGCCTTAGTGCAATATCGAGAAGTGGATGTCCAATGAAATTATCTGTTAGAAGAAAAAAGAACAATAATTTAAAAAGAAAATCAAAGGAAATTCTAAACATTTTACTGCAAACATCGTGGCAGAACTTAATGCAATACAGTAAACGTATTTGCCCAGAATTAGTGTGAAATGTGTTCAGAAATGTTGGTTATCATGGTGGAATACCCAGAACAAAACCATACAGTTCGAAACTTAAATAGAGAAAAAAAAATCAATTTTGGAGAAATAATTTAAATGAGTCTCCTAGATTCTGGAACTAAATAATCTGTTCAGATGAAAATAATATTCTTGTTTTTAAATTAAATGGTCATTTTGGAGGAAGACGGATACTGAGCTAAATAGGAAACATTTGCATTCGACTATTAAACATAAAGGAGGTGGCGTTATTGTTTGAGGTTTTATATCATTGAGTGCGGAATTTCACTCACAAAAGTATACATAATAACAGGTATATACGTTTACTTACACGTATTAAACATTTAGAAGCAAGTGCCGAAAAGCTGAGACTTAGATAATTTACTTTTTTAACAGGTCAGTGATCCTAAGAGCATACGGCTTGGATAATTAAAAATATATGCTGAATCATGAGTTATAGCTAGACGGCTATAAAAACCTCCACTATTTCCTGATCTTAATACAATAGAACATCTGCAAAAAAAAAAAAAAAAAAAAAAAAAAAGAAATATGTATAAATAAAAATGGAAATATTCATTTGTTCAAAATCTTAAGTTTCCCGTATTTCTTCTTTAATTGCTGTAAAATTTTGACAGAAAGTTGCATTTTAATACGCGCGTGTTTTTGTAAACCTATTATATAGATGTCACACATATGACAGGTAAAAACACGCTTTTTAAAATAAACAGTGTCATCTATTGGATGTAGAAGTAACATACGATGTAATAACTATTTTATGAATCCATTTTACAGCTTCCAATTTACGATCCGCTTACGATTTCCAAAATCTTAAATATGTGTCCTTTACCATAGCGTTTACCATTTCGTAAGTATATATATAAAGAGAATTCCATAAGAACTGAGAGTTATATTTTTACATGCTGGCAACATCACGAAACTTAAAAAGTGCAGGTTATTTTTTCCAAAACAATACTTGAACTCTTATAGATATTCTAAACGTAGCAGACGATTTTATTTTCCTAATTTTGTGCTTGTTTAAAGAAGTGTTTTTAATTGCCCTACAGGAATGGAGGTGAGTGATTCAGAGTTAGCCTCCGAAAAAAAAACAAAAATGTCGGACAAGCCATGATGATTATTTTCTTCGATCTTAAAGGTGATATCTATCAGCATGCTGTGTCTTTAAAAACCACTATGAATGGTGAATTATATGCATCAGTTTAGGAATTTTGCTACAGCACATATAGAGAAAGCGCTATGAACTCTGGTAGGGAGTTTCCCAGAAATTTCTGCGTAAACATCGATATTAAAATCAGGCCACCTCCTCTTACACTCCAGATCTCGGAACATTGAAATTCTGGCTATTTTTGACGTTGAAGGCAATTTCGTGGCAGAAAGTTTAATACAAATTCAGACATTATTTTAATAGTGTAGGATTCTTTGAAGAAACTTCTAGAAAAAAGCTTATATATACTTGTTTTGAAAAGTAAGTTAAACGATGGGACCGTTGCATATGATCTGAGGGAAGGTATTTTGAAAAATAAGGATTTATTTTTTCCAGTAAATATTATTCTAAATTTTTTGTGATTGCACTTTCAGTTTCTTGGAATGCTCTTTGTATATATGTACATATATATACAAAGGGCGTTCCAAGAAACTGAAAGTACAATCATAATATATATACAGGGGTTGGACAAAAATATGGAAACACCTTTTAAAAAACATGTTTCTTTGCTTAATATGGTGTAAGAAACCCGTTGGCATCCAAAACAGCTTGCAGTCTTCTCGGAATGGATAAATACAGTTCATGTATGTGTGCCAAGGGAATATTATACCATTCTTCCTGCAAAACGGTGGCAAGTTCAGATAACAATGTTGGCGGTGGATAACGAGAACACACTTTCCGTTCCAATGTAGACCACAAAGGTTCGATAATATTCAGGTCTGGTGACTGTGGTGGCCAGGGGAGATGGGACAAATCCTCCTCGTGCTCAGAAAACCAGTCCTGGACAATGTGAGCTGTGTGAACAGGGGCTTTGTCGTCTTGGAAGACACCATCACCATCGGGGAACAAAGTTTGTACCATGGGATGAACTTGATCTGCCAAAATGTTCACATAAGTCTTGGCAGTCATGTGCCCTGACACAGTTATCATGGGGCCAGCAGAGAACCACGATATGGCTGCCCAAACCATAACAGAACCCCCGCCATGTTTCACTCTTGGCAACAAGCAGTCTGTATTATAGGCTTGAGATGGCGTTCTCCAGACGTAAACTCGGCCAGAAGTGGGAAACAATGTGAAAGAAGACTCGTCAGACCATATCACACGCTTCCACTGCCCTATAGTCCAGGCTTTATGACTTAAACACCACCTTTTCCTGTTACGGGCATTAGCATCACTGATGAGTGGCTTCTCAATTGCAGCACGGCCAGAAATTCCCTGTTTATGAAGCTCCCTTCTAATTGTTTTGGTACTCACAGGGTTCTGTAACACAACATTCATTTCAGCAGTAACTTTTGCAAATGTGGTCTTCTTATCTTTCGTCACAATTGCCCTTAATGATCGTCTGTCACGATCACTCAGCACACACTTTTGTCCGCGCTGTGATTTAGCAGATGATGTTTTTCCGCTTTTCAAATATGCGGAATAAATCTTCGATACAGTACCTCTTGAAACACTAAACACCTCGGCTACCTTGCTTACGGAAGCTCCTACCATACGTGCTCCAACAATTTGCCCACGTTCGAAGTCTGTTAACTCTGACATAATGCAATGACAACCTCACATAACAGTACTCCGACAACAACTGAACTGTTTAGCACATTTACGAAGTTGTATAGGTGGCGTTAGTAGTCAAAAACGCCAGCGCCACCTACATATTTCATTAAAATCAATCTTTCTTTTCAAACATGCATTTTACAAGGTGTTTCCATATTTTTGTCCACCCCCTGTATATATACTCATGAAATTATTTTCGGAGAGATTTGTTGAGCCTAGTCAAATGTTTCGTTTCTTATTGCGTTGGAATTGAGCTGTGTTGATTGACCTGCATATGAGTTTAAATATTTCGTTAGTATTTTTTTGGAGGGGGGGTAGGGGGGTAGTTTTTTTTCTTTGTTTTTCAGTTCGTACTTTTCTCTTTTATAATATTTTGCATTCTTAGATGTTTTTCTACAACTTTCCTTTTTTCTTTTTCAGTGCAATTGATCTACTTTAATTCCTGAAAATAATACCTCGAAGAAAATTAAACTTAAGTCATCATACTTGTGAAGCCGAAATAGTGGACGATTAATTGCAAATCACACTGAAGTAGAGAGAGTATCAGCTTAAGTACAAAACAGGCAAAGAATGGCTTATATATGTGCCGAGGAATCATCACGACAACGCACAGCGAGACTTGAGGAGGTACAGCGATCGAGTTCAGTAGCTTCAGATCTACTTCCTTCTCAACAGGAGGAACACAAGAGGAAGAGGGAGGCAGACAATCGCTAACGAGAAATAGCAAATCAGCATCAAACACATTTGCATTTGAACTCATCAGTCAACCGATTAAAATCGCCTCTCATTGTGGTACTACCAAGTTGACAATTATAGTTTGAGCCGGCATACTCTCATCGGCATTATTACTGAAGTATGTCCTTATTGCAAGACCGAAATTTAATGGAGAAACAAAAGGAATGTGATACGCCGAAGAAAAACTAAACTACCTCAACTTGGAGAAATACGAGAGCCATTAAAAAATTTGCTTGTTGTATGTATTACTGAATCAAAGCATTTCATACTTAATATCAAGGAATGTAACTCATGCTTCCAATTGAATTTGTTCATCAATTATTAAAGAATCATATATCAGAATAATAATTATTAAAGAATCTTGAAAATATATTTGCATCTTTTATTTTCTTGTTGAAATCTTCCCAGTTTCTTTTGAATGGATTTTAAAGTCTATTTTTGTGTGTTAGAGATAGAGATGCGCTATTATGCTGCGTATTCAAGTGTTAAGGGGATTATTAACACTAATATTATTAATACAGTGTGAAACTTAACACTAATATTATCTTATATTAGTGTTAAGTTTCACACTTTCTTGGGTAAAATAATTTCAGATATCGAAGAGAAAAAAATAATAGCTAACTATATAATTTGCGAATAACTTGTAAAAATAACGTAGAATTACAGATTACAATTTCATGTTAAAATTCGCTTTTTCCCAACTAACTAGTAAATCGATTTAGCGATATTATAATCCATAAGCTCCATCAGAAATGTAAGATTATTTTAAAGTAATTTATAATTATTATGTAAATATCACAAAGTTTAAAATTAGTAATGATAGTAACAAATATATTTCAGAAATATATTTCTGAATACTGACTAAATTATTTTACCATTATTGAGTACTTAAAAATCCTTGAAAATTGAAAATATTTAATCTCGAAAGAGAGAGAATTTAGGTGACTTATAAAGTAAAAATTAGAAAAAAAAATAGAAATATTTATGTACATTTTTTTTTGAAAGCGTATAAAATCCTTCATTTATAAACGGAAATAATACAACGATGATTACATGGATATTAAAGCAATGAATAATGTTAATTTAACTTTAGAAATGTACAAAGCCTAAATATTGAATGTAATTCCTAATTGACTTTCAATTTTTTTTTTTTAGTACTTTCTATACAAACTTCAGAGTTTCAATTTTGGTATTTTATCCAAAATAATGTAGCTGTATATGATTTCATGGAAGCCAAAGAGATTAAACGTAGCTCTTTTTCTTTTAATTCGTAGTTCTTTTCTTTCATCAACATCGATCTATTTTTCTTTTCACGGTGATATTACGACTATATTCACTCAGGTACATGTAAGCTATTGCTGCCATTCTGAAAAAAAAATTTACCAGTAGAGTTCGATCTTTCTTCTGTAAGGGCATGATTAAAGATGACAAAGGCACGCAAAATGATTCTTTGGTTCTGACTGCAAGTCTCTTTATATGTTTGACTAATTTGCCTAAGGAATTTTTGAAAAGTGCCATCTAGTTTTCAAAGTTGAAACTATTTTGCTTAAGACATCTTTTCAACATCGTTCATATAACGTGTATACCAAGTTTCAGCAAATTCGTATTGGCACAACGGGTTTTACAGAGGTCAAAATACTAACTAATTATAACCTCCCTGTACATGGTAGGTATGTTAAATAAAATGAACAACCATACCTTGCTGAAATCGTTAGTAATCAATCCCGAAAAATACTTTTGAAATCAACTTGCTAATTAGTATTTCCCGATTACTACTGTTGACAATGTTTGTCTATCAATTATAAATAGGACTTTACAAACGAGTCGGCAAAAATCCCATTTCATTTTGTAACGTTTTTAGAGTCACCTTTTATATAATTCCACTACTCTGTACTTAAGATTATTTTCAAAAAAAATGTTTATTGTAAGTTTAAATTTTATCATATAAAAATGATCATGATCTTGGATACTGTTGTTGTCCGTTGATATAATGTAAATATATCCCCAAGAATCTTTAAGAAATAATCAGAGTTTTTTTTTCTCTTTTGTTAGTATTATGCGACATTGTCATCAGTTAAACTAATGGTTATTCTTCGTTCAAATTGCTATTCTACATCGTTATTCTTCGTTCAGTTTTGCTAAACTTTCCCCTCTATTATTATTTAACTATACTAGTTTTCAGACTGAATGAATAGTCTGTAATTCAAAAAAAATGTATCCTGCTGCGGCCTTACTTCCCATAATTTTATTTGGAAGAAACCTGAACCACATCAAACATTCATCAGATATCGTAGTCTAATCTTTTCCTCGATCTTTTTGCCTTGTAATGTATGTGATAAATACATATTTAAAGTTATTTGAACGAGTTGCAACTATTTATTAGACGACTCATTTATAACACAAATATACTGAATAACACATTAAGATTAATTAATTTGAACATAATTTGATAAGGTCTCATATTCAAGAACTTTGAATGAAAAAAGTGTTCGTTATTTTCTAAAAAATTCTATCTCATAATAATGTTATTTTCAGATTTGTTTATGCCTAAATAGGAGACGAAATAGGACTTATTACGAGTTATGTGTAAATGAAATAATCAGGTAATAGTGTTTTCATGAATAATCATTGACTTCATTTTGTTGAAAACTAAATCTTTTCATTTGAAAGTTTTGAATAAATGCAGATCGCATGTTTCGGAACCATATAGTCATTCCTAGCTGAAGAGTACAAACTACTCAACGCTTATCTAACGACATTGCTATTCACGCGTTTCAGAGGAATAAAAATTATTGTATGTAATTATAAAACTTGAAATAGGAGTTTTAAATTAAGTTCGAGAAGAGTTATAATGTATGTGTGAAGAATTCAAAACACAGTTTATATGCAAACAGACTTCTCATTAACCATTAGACACATACAATTTAACAATGTTGAATGAGAACTGGAATGATGAATTTTCTCCTTAAAATTCATTTCAAGAAACTTGCGGTGAACTTATATTTAAATCGTAGAATGTAAATTTTATAAACATTCTGCGCTAGATTTGAATTATTTCAAAACAAGATGGATAATTATAGAGAAATTATTTTTATGGAAGATTAACAAAAATGGTAATGAAAGTAGTGTATATTAAAAAAGATATGTTTATTTGCAACCTGTGATAATTCAACCATAAGACTAAAGTCACTGAGTTAAAGTTACATAAAATAAATTTATGTTCTTATCTATAAGTGAGTCTTTTTTAGCGTAAACCAATGGTTAATAAGGGAGATTAATAGATGAGTTTTATGATCAGAAGCCCCATTCTTGTATTCCTAATTTGATGAAATATTTTGCCTGCAAACATTAAACTCTATCTAAAATCTCTATCATTAATGTATTCTTTTAGTCATTAAAACTACTTCTTTTCTAACAGATATAAATCTAGAAAAAATGTATATCATCGATTATATCATATACACTCTGCTATTTATTTGTAAAATGCAGTAATGTTGTGTTTGGGTTCATTTCTAAGAAACCATTGTTCTCTTAAATATTTGAACAAAATGATTTAAAACGTATACTACACTAATGCAGTATTAAAAATAAGATGTCATTCACTTTTAATGCGATTTAAAAGGATGCATTTGACAATTCACTGAGCTACTTTCTAAGAAACATAAGCTGCTTTAAATTTTTTTTAAAAAATCTGTGTTAAGTGTTTAAATAACTCCCTTTCTAGGACTTATGAAATGTACTACTAGTTTTATTAAAATAAGCTGGACACATTTTGTGTGTGTGTTTTTATTATAAAATCTTAATATTTCTTTAAACTGTAAGCTATTATAAAAATACGAGAACAAAATTTCAAATGTATTTGTTTACTACAACTATGTAAGCATGTGATTATTTCCTCCACATTGTTGAAAAAAAACTTTATTGTCTCCATTTCATTGAAATAATTATACCAATTTTATCATTTTATATCGTAATGGAAATTTATTACGATGGTACATCTCAATAAAATTTTAAAGCTGAAATTTTAATTAATCAAACAATTCCTGAAAACAACAACGCAAAAACACTTAATTGAAAAATATTTGCAATGATTTAATAATTAACTAGAGAGTGCGAATGATTCGTCAAAAAGACGCAGTGACGTATAAAGATCTCTGCTAACCAAAAAGCATGTATTCTCCATTAATCCACTAATCTATATCAAGTTGAATCATATGAAATAGCTCATATGAATTACCTGCGGTTTATCACAGAAAAAGTTGGTGTACAGTTTTTTCTTCAAGGAGATGGAGGGGTTAATCTCAAGCCAAACCATCCAATTATATTTTGAAAAATGGTCGATTAAAATAAAAGGTTTAGTTTTCTTAACCAATAGAAGCAAGTTCATATATATAAAGTCTTTATCAAACCATTCTGATAAAATACCGTTGCTATCGCTTGAGTTAATCTCTTGTTAGTTTTTCAGTGGGATATGAAACTACACAAACAGAATCACGCTTCAATGTCGGATCAAAAATTCCTATTTGCATTTTTACAAAATAGCCAATTAACATAAAAAGCTAAATTTATCTGATTAAAAAAAACCAGATAATACATGTACAGTGTTTATCAAACCAGTTTTACAAATTTATGGTGTCACCTCATAGCTTATTGTTTTGCTATGAAGGTCTCCAATATGAATTGAAATGATGTCACAAACGGAATCTCAGAATGATTAGTCTGTGAAAGATGACGTTACACGTTCAGGGGGATTCCGTTTTAACCCATTGAAACAATCCCAGACGATAATTCAACCCTTACCAATAACTTTAAAAGAGCATTTTTTGGCATGAAAAATCCATCTTTTCATGGCGTTTTCACTTTACTTATAACCTAACATACAATATGCATGCACGAATATGAATATGGATTACTTGGTTCTTGCAATAGTTCTCCACATGACTCGAGTATAGTCAACGTTCCTTGTAACCTAACATTTTCTTCTTGTTACGTGAGGTCAACATAAGTACCCTTTTAGAGCATTTGTTTCAGTTTTTCATAGTGAGGAAATGATTCCAAATACTTTTTTGTGCGTGAAGTAATGTCTTGCACTATGACCCATCTATCTTTTGTTAAGATGTGAGACAGCTGATAATGATCCTGTTCATTCAGACTTAGCTGTCTATTACTGTTAGACCTTGTGAATTGTTGTTATTACTGTTAGACTTTAAAATAATTAATAAAAAAACTTTAAAAAAATAGCTTTAAAATTTTATTGTTTATTACTGTTAGACCTTGTAATTGTCTATGACTGTTAGACCAAGATATGTTTGATGGAATCGACATACTCAAGAAACATCTGTGACACAGTAGATCGAGAAATTCTCAAAGTCTGCATCCTTTTTTAGATTCAGTGATTATTTGTCGAGACCCCAACAGCTGCTCAAGAGCCAATGTGCTTGTATATTTCGACTTAACCTAAATACGTCTAATAAATTACTGATTACCGTTCTATCACTCTTTATAAAATTATATAATTGTTTCTGTTTTTTTTTTTATTATTATTATTTCTCTTTACATAGCCACCAACAACGCGAAATTGGTTGAAAGCTTACTGTCTCTAACTCACTTGCTCTTCAGTGTATATACAGTAAAATAATACGAATTACCTCTTTATGTTATTTCTCTTTTTTATCATTCCTCAACATAATATCGTATTATTACGAGTAAAAAATACGAGTTTTTGTTAAAATGTTTTCACAATGTTGTATGATTAAAACAATTCTCTATTGTAGACTATTACATATAACATTTTGTTAATTCAGTCCTCCCATAAGCATCAAATTTTCATATACTCTGTGTAACATAAAGGCGAAATAAATCGTAATACTAGATAATTAATGCGTATACATTCAAGTTAAATTGTACAATGTTATTTCAATAATATTTACTTGATCCTGTCTTTGCTTTTGATCTTTTCTACACCACACTACATTTATGTTTATTAGAATAAATCACATCCCTAAGAAAATAATTAAGACTTTCATCATCCGATATCACGATTCTTCTTTTCATAGAAAAGATATATCACTTTTAAACCATATCTCAAATAACACTGAAATAAATAAATTAGGATGCAGTGTGTATACTCGACAAACTTTTATTAGTTCTTTTCCAGCAAACATCACCTTTCATAATATATAAGCTAAGTAAATATCACATTTTATTAAATTCTGTATGTGAGACAATTGAAGTCATTCATCAAGATTCGTAATAGGATTAACTGCTAGAGACTAGTATCGTCTTCTTTGCGTTGTTGTGTCAGATGGGTGATTATGAAGAACCACCCTTTCCTGGTACTTCTGAAGTCCCAATTTCATCCCACGTTTAAAAGAAATTCTTGCAACTGTCTCTACTTAAGTCATCAGGCTTAAAGTATTATTAATTCCGTCAGTTAGCAGTCTAAATGCTAAGCGCTAGTTTCTTTCACTTTTTCCCAATTTCATTCAGACGCTTGTGTCTGATATTAAGCTTCTTGAACCTTAGTCAGATTAAGTGAAATAAAATAAATTGTTATTTAAAAGTTGGTATTAAGTTAGATGGAGGTTTATTCGGTCACTTTGGAAAAATGTTAATTTTTCTTTTATTTTAAAATTAATGACATAGGGGAGGAAAATAAAAACTGCAGAATTAGTTTTGTATTTATATTAAGACAATCAAATTAACCTGATTCTGAGAAAAGAAGATTTGCTTCAGGTTAAAAAATTATGAATTTAGTGCTTCAGAAAAATTTAATTTATAGAATGTTATCAAGTAAACTGCATAATCAAAATTCTTGTCTTGGTGAAAGATTTAACATTTTCATTTCAGATATTAAACTCCTAATGTAAATAATATTCATTAAATTAATTAGGTAATTAAATTCTCAAATAAATAACAAAATAAGAAAATAATTTTTCATTACAATGATGTATTAAATATAATAAATGTTTTTTATATTTTACATTTGAGTAAAACGTGCTATAACTTTTTAAAATTTATAAGTAAGCAAAATTATTAAAATTCCCTTTCATAAACATATTTTGTATGAATGCTTTCCTTCATTTTTAAAATATTCTATGGTACAAGTTTAAGTTTATTTATTTTTGTGAAGGTCATTTGTGATTTAATGTCCCTACTCATTACAAAAAAGATATAAAAACGCCTAAAAACATTTAAACGAAAGAGTTATCTCTTAAAAAAGAAGCATATATTTCCTTTTATGCTTGGGCTTACAAAACCTCTTACAGCAAAGTAGCTAGGTATTTTTCAGAAGTTGTTATATGTGAGACCTGATTTTGTTATCTACTTAGAGTAAAACGAGTGGAACTGCTACTCATTCAATTTAACTGAGCCTTTTAATTATCTCATATGAAAAGTGGAATTACAAAGCTTCAATGTCTACATCACCTCTTAATTTAGATTCAGAATTCCAAGATATGTAGTCAGTGATTTTTATACAATCTCGAAATAATGATAGTTGAAAAAGTCCTATTGTTTTCATCTGAAAAATGGAGCAGTATGAATGAAATGAAGCAATATATATATTAAATATTAAGGCATCATTGTTAGGGGATAAAATGAAGGAAATATGTCATTATTAATTTTAGACATAGCAGAAAAGATAATAAAAGTTTATTTTGTAGAACGCTATACAAATATGAGATATACTGGTACATTACTTTTAGGATTATAAATTATTTCAAACTTGTGTTTTTACAAAACAGTGAATAATAATTTAGTGCTATAACAAAGAAAATATTTTTTTCCTTAAATAAGAAATCAGAAATTTAACCTTATTAAAACTCAAAATTACATTTTTAGGTTGTTATCGTTTCTTTCTTTATTAACTAAATCAATATTTTGTGAACCTTTATTCTGATTTTAAGAAAACGTTTTCAGGTTTGTTGTCATCTTGAAATCGAAGTACAATACTCATTGCTTTAGCAATCTCGAAAACAAGGTTCTTTTAAAAAATTAATTAAGATAAAAATATATAAGTAAGTAAGATGTACAAGTTCAAGGAAACAAGTTTCATTACGAAATAAAAATTGTAAAATAATGACACATATTCAATAATAAACAGGCTAGAATTGAAGCAATATTTGTTTGATAATGTAATATATACGTGTATAATTATAAAAGAATTATATAATTTATACATTTTTTTTCCGTTTACACAAAAAATAATATAAACACGTAAAGCCTCAAATTACTACGTGATATATAATAGATGATACATAAATAATTTTAATATATGAATGTTTAGAAATGAAATAAGTTGACGATTGATATATTTTCTTACGATTACATTCATTACTTTCGCACAACAATAATAAAAATACGCTTATTTTTGGGTATTACCTATTTTCTTGGTAATATGTTGTAAACATATATTCTTCACAAAGTGTTGTAAACAGCATACTTCATTTTGCTATAATAACTAGGATCATTTTACACATTATATAATCTAGGCACCCAAGTAGATAGCATAGTCAATAGTTTCTGATAGAATGATATATATAATGATCAATTTCTCATTTAGAATTCCTATAACCAATAAAATTGAAATGATAAGATACTTAGAGTAAAATAAATTATATTTATAACACTAATAAAGTCATTTATCTTTTCTTCTAAGACAAAATTTAAAAATAATAATAGCTATGATACTACAGATAATCATAAAATAAAATGTCTCTTTCAAAAATGCTATTCATTGATTCTTCAAAATATATATAAGTAATGATGTCTTCTAAACCTGTCATTATTTCTTAAGCGCAATACCTCACTTATCCTATAGAATGGCATGATTCACGTTTATAGAGTTAAAGAAAATGCACTTTAAATTTTTACAGACCTTTAAAAATATTTAGGTCCAAGTATTTTTTTTCAGTAAAGTAGGTACTTACTCTAATGTTTTGTGACTTCCTCGAAAAAGACGCTTTTGAAGAAAAAAATTGGAACTTCATATAAAATGATATTGAATTTTACGATACCTCTTCATTCAGCTATTATTTAAGAATTATCGCAGTTCAAAAATTGTAGTTCTTACATTTTTAAACACGATATGATGGGAGGAAAGATGAATAACTCTTCTTTGAACGTATGCCAGAAAACAAAATTTTGTTGTTGGTGTTTGACTAAGAACGGAGAAGTTGCGATATATTTTTCCTATACGTTTTTTATTAATAATTTTCATTTATATGCAGAAATAACAGTTTTTGTTCATTATTAACGTATAAAATAAAAAAAAAAGTTACAAAGCAATCCACTGGTTCATAAAGAAGATAACTTAAAGGAAATTTCAATAATTGTGAGAAAAAATGAAAAATATTATTTATGTATCTTAAAATCTTCGCTTTCGTTTACTCTAGTTAAGGTTTTTAGATTTTTAAGTATATGTAATTAAAATAATAGTCGAGAAAATGAACCAAATATAGGGAAATGGTTAAAAATATATAGGAAACTTTTTGGAGTTACAAGAATATTAGGGGAAAATTATTTTCTGTTGTATATATGTACACAGTTATTATAAATAAGCCATTTGAAGTTCATCCCTAAATAAAGTAAGCATAAATATGCAAATATTAAATTCAATTAAACAGTCAAATATATTTACATAGTTTTGCGGTTGCTGCAATTTTTCCTCAACAGACATTTAAATAGTATTCGTAACTTCTTTTTCGATGCGTAAGAATTACTTTGCAATACTTTTCAGCAAATTTTCTTCAAATATCTATTTAATCTTTCACACTTAAAATAAAAAAAAAATTTAACTATTCAGATATTTGATTTCAAAAAATAAAGATACCTTTAAGATTTGGCATTTATGAAATTTCTTAATATCAGAAAAATCACATTATTCGTAAATTGTTATCCTGACATTCAGTTAAAGACTTTATTTTTGGAAACAAGAAAACAAAATATAAGAAAATAAGTATATGTATATATATATATATATATATATATATATATATATATATATATATAACAGATCAATTGAAAAGTCCCCGGCCTGACACATAGATGGTGCGACTAGAATTAAATTCATATGTTTTTAGTTAGCCCTTACCCTCAAAAGATGCGTGTATAAATTTGACAGCTGTCGGATCATTAGTTTGTGAATTATAGCATTTTGAGTGAAGCAACTTTTGTTATTGTGAAAAAAATGGATAAAAAGGAATTTTGTGTGTTGATAAAATATTGCTTTTTGAAGGGAAAAAATACAGTTGAAATAAAAACTTGGCTTGATGCCGAAATTCCGGATACTTCCTCAGGAAAATCAACCATCAAGGATTGGTATGCTAAGATTAAACGTGGTGAAATTAGCACCGAAGACGGTGAACGCCCCTAAAAGAGGTTGTTACCGACGAAAACATTAAAAAAATCCACAAAATGATTTTGATTGACTGTAAATTGAAATTGAATGAAATAGCAGACACTCTAAAGATATCAACTGAACGTGTACATCATATCATTGACGAATATTTGAGTATGAGAAAGCTCTGTGCAAAGTGGGTGCCGCGCGAGCTCACTTTTGACCAAAAACAACGACGAGTTGATGATTCGGAGCAGTGTTTGAAGATGATAAAGCGTAATAAACCCGAGTTTTTGCGTCGATATGTGACAATGGATGAAACATGGCTCCATCATTGCACTCCGAAGTCCAATCGACAGTTATCCGAGTGGACTGCACACGATGAACCCGCTCCAAAGCGTGGAAAAACGCAACAGTCGGCTGGCAAGGTTATGGCGTCTGTATTTTGGGATGCGCATGGAATAATTTTCAATGACTACCTTGAAAAAGGAAAGAACATCAACAGTGACTATTACATACCGTTATTGGACCGTTTGAAGGAGGAAATCGCCGAAAAACGGCCGCATTTGAAGAAAAAGAAAGTCCTTCTTCACCAAGACAATGCACCGTGTCACAAGTCAGTGAAAACGATGGCAAAAATCTATGAATTGGGCTTCGAATTGCTTCCTCATCCACCGTATTCTCCAGAGCTGGCCCCCAGCGACTATTTACTGTTCTCAGATCTCAAAAGAATCCTCGCTGGGAAGAAATTTTCGTCGAATGAAGTGGTGATCGCCGAAACTGAGGCCTATTTTGAAGCAAAGGACAAATCGTACTACAAAAATGGTATCAAAAAGTTGGAGGGTCGCTGTAATCAGTGTATCACCCTTGAAGGGAATTATGTTGAATAAAAAAAACTAATTTTGCCAAAATTGTGTTTTACTATGGTAGGTCGGGGACTTTTCAATTGACCTGTTACATGTATATATATATATAAATTAGAGAGACTGGCAAATTGGCTTGGTTATCAATGCTGCCTGGTATCGCACTGTGATGGTGTGTGTATTATCGTCAAGAAATTACCATTTTGCTTTTATGATCACTAAATGTATTTATGATGGATGAGATAATTTTTTGAGTGCTAAATAAGATATTTTGATGGATTCATGTAATATTAGTGATTGCAAAAATGGGTGCAGACATAATGGGTCAGTATGTAAAAAAACTTTAAAACTAAAATTTTCAAAAAATGTTAATAGTCGTTCTTCTTTTGATGGTTTTTTGGGTTCTAGAGATAGTTACATCAGAAAATATAGAACTAGAATGGTTTGGAATAGTAATTTTTTTAAGAATATATCTAATAAATCTAGGTGTGTGTATAGATTAAAAAATGGATCTAATCAAAATAATATAGAGAGAAATAATAATATTGAGACGAATTTTATGATAATTTTCTACAGAATTTGAGTGAGATAAGATTGAAATATAGAAATTGTAGTGAAAAAAGATGCAAAACTTGTATCATCATAGATGCAAAAAAGAGAGATGAAAAATCCCAGTATACTTTCTGCAAAACGAACAACTGTATTTATATGATGAAATGTAAAATATGTGAATACAAATATATAGGTCAAACATCTAATTATATTAATATTAGAATGAATCAACATAGATCAGATTCAAAGAGATACCAAAAGGAAAATCAATTTAGTAGAATTGAATTGGCGCATTTTAATATGCATGGATTTCATAACTTTTATTTATATATAATTAGGATTATTCCCAATAAGATGAAAAGGTTATGGTAAGAAAATTTCTATATAGGATTTTTTAAGACAGCTTACCCATATGGATTAAACACAATATATTATGACAGAAATTTGCTTCAGTTGATGAAGCGAAAAGATATAATGGAATGTGTTTATACCGAAGATAAATGTAAAAATAAAAATGCGAGAAATAATAGAGGTAAATGTAAAAAAAGGGAACATATGGACTCAAATATTATTAGGAATAACATTAGAGAATTAGAAAAGGATTTTAAAAGCAACTTCAACATTAAAAAAATTTAATTTTTCATATTTGGATTGAAGAAGGCTCAAATTAGAATTGCTAAGGAGATACTTGGAAAACTACCAGATGAACAAGGTTTTCATATTATGAAAGACCTAAGTAATTACATAATTAAAAAACTAAATATCAAGATGCATATAGATAATGAAAATGTAATCGAATATTGCACATTTCGATACTGAAATGAATCTTTCAATAGGATAAATTTTTCAAGAATTCTTAAAAAATATATGCATTTATTCCCAATTAAAAATATAACTATAAAAAGTGCTTTTAGGTATAACAAAAAATTAGGAAGATTAATATTTAATTACAATTACGGAATGGATATGGAAATGTTAGGTCAATGTGCGTGTGTGTGTGTGATCGGTAAGGTGACTATGCGGATTAATATCATGGCCTTGTGATCACTGGGGATTTGAATTTAATTAAAGATGAAAAATTAAGAATTATAATGAGGAAAGGAACAGGCTACTGATTACCAATAACAGAGAGTCATTATTTAGCTAAAAAAGAAATATATAAGGATCTAGATAACTTTATTATCAAAATATTTATCAAATATAGTATGCCCTATGAGGCCTTTAAAGATTTTAAAAATATAGTCTTTCATGATCTGAAAAAATGTTATTTATAGATTTAAAAATGGAATAACATTCAGAGATATCAGACTTTCTATAAAAAAATTATAAACACATTTTATAATAGTGTATGAAGATAAAGTTCCTGAGAACTTTTCAAATATATATACGCATTTTTAATTAAAAAAGATGAATATTTTCAAAATAATAAAGCTTTTATTCTTTCAAAAAGTGAAAACAGAGTAATTACTAATAGGGTAGCCGCATTTCATAAAAAAGTGGTTTACAGCTCAATAATAAAAAATACCCACATGTTTATTTAACTCCTAAATTACATAAGAACCCTATTTAATTCAGAACTATAACAAATGGATATAATACTGATTAAATCTGGTAAAATCTTGCAGAATGTTTTGAATAATATTTTGGAAAAATTGAAGAAACCACTATTATTAAAAATAGTACAGAATTAATTAATTCCATAAGTAATACCCAAGTCCAGGCAATTTATAATTATGATTTTCAAGATCTTTTTAATTCCAATGATATAGAGGATATGATTAGAGTTATGATGATACTTTATAATCAATATGACTTAAAAAGTACTATAAGAATGAACACATTAAAAAACCTTTTACAATTAGTACTGCAAGAAAATTATAAACTTTTCAATAAGCAAATATACAAACAGATAAAAGGCCTAGCTCAATGTGGACCAGCTAGCAACTGTGTAGCTAATCCTTATTTACATTTTTATGAATTAAACCATCTTAACTACTCTCTTATGTTTTATATAGATATATAGACGATCTAATAATTTTTAGTAAATGTAATTTTAAGCCGAACATTGAATTTTATCCAAATTATTTGATTTTATTGCAGACAATTTCAGATACGGGTGGGACTGAATATTTGGATACTAAGTTACAGATAAGGGATCACATCATTTGTAGTAATTTATTTGATAAAAGAGATGCATTCGGGTTTAAGATAATTAAAATGCCTTATTGAGAACGCAATATTCATTTATCCATATACAGAAACATTATATTAAATTTTTGCATCGTAATGAACTGTTAGTTACAAATGCTAAAGATATATTCAATAATATTAAGAAATTTATGAGAGAATGTAAAGAATTCAATTATCCTTCAGATTTTTTAAAGAGATATATTCCCAATAATTTATATGATGGTTTCTTTTTATGTGTTTTTAAGATTTCGCATGAGGACTTCGTAGGGGACTCTGGAAGGTATTGAAGTATCATTAAGTAAATTGTATCTGATATCTAAAGAAATTTTTATATTATAGTGGTTTCTCAATATAATCTTTGTTTCATGAATTGGTTTATATGTATTTTTAATATTTACATCTGGGAGTAAAAGCTTACTCTAATATGTTTTGGATTGGTGACTTATTCAAAAAGGTAATCTTATACATAAGGGCTATTACCTTTCAGGACATTTATGAATTTTTAAACTTTCGTTTCGAAACAAATCCACCACACAACATTAGGATTACAAAGTCAGATAATTAGTGGTCTAGTTGTGAAGATATTTTGAAACATTTCTGTATTATTACACATTTACACACACATATTTCATTCAATTGAATTTTAAATAATTATAACAAATAAAATTCTGATTTATGTATCATTTAATATGATTTCTGGTCATGACTGATTTATTGGTGGATTTTTATCAAATATTCTATATTGAAACCTTTTTTTACTATTGATTTCTAAATTTTATCTGGCAACAGTGCATGGTGGTGGACATCATCACTTAAAAAGTTCCTTAGCCTATTGCACTGAGGTTCATGTTCACTTGTCAAAGATATGATCTTTTGAATCTTTGCCTTTACAATTGTGAAATTTGAATTGATTTTTCTTGAAAAGCCTGGATTCGGGTATGTAGTTTTTAAAGTGTTAAATATTTTACTGAAAATATTTAATTATAATGTTTTATTGTTTCGAAAAAAATCTTAAAATCTTAATTAAATAATTTTTAATTGCATAATTTTGATTGACATGTGTCTTGCATTATCTTGTTGGAAGATGGCTTTTAGCCGGCCTCGAAGGAAGAGCACAACCAATGGATGTAAGGTGTCAACAAATGTACCGATCTGTGTTCAAATTACAGAAGATTTAATATGACATGAGATTTTTTTTACAAACCCGAACTATTACGTTTATTTGAATTTTAACTTGTGCTGAAATTTATGTATCATGAAATAGCACTGAACAAAAAGGTCTAGAAGCACATACGTAATGCAACTTGAATTAAAATAAAAGATATCCAATATATTTCAAGCATAACACAACATTAACATCTTTAAAAATCCTCTCCACAATGCCGTGTTATGTCGACATTCAATGAATTCAGTTAGTATTAAAATCAGAGCTAATTTTGCACACATTTACTGTATAAATTTTAAAACCAATCTTTCAGTTATCAATATGTATAGATATTTTTTCTAAATGTTCAATCTGAAACCGTACTATATATATGCATCGTGTTTTTCATGGTAAAGGATTTCGTAAACTCCAGGAATTTAGCTTGCTGTTCCTTTTACACTAATTTTTCTGTCCTTTTTTATTGAATAATGAAATAATTCAGACACCTCAAAATTGTACAAAAACTTCTATTAATAAGGTTTTATATGTCTAATGGCCTGATTATATCTAGGAATAGAGTTGTACAAATCATGTATGACGTTACAGGAATGTTATAAAATTCATAATGAAGATACCGAAAATTTTCATACATCGAGGATGATGTTAGAGAAAGGTTGTAGACTCTTTTTTTCTATATTAGACCAGAGGAATTTCTATATTGTTTTCTACATTAAGCCGTCATTATATTGGGATCCAGGTATGGAGACGGACAATGGTGATATGTGAATGCATCTTCATTTTTCTCAAACCATGTTTGAACAAGTCTAGTTTTATGAATTGGACAATTATTATCCTGGAGAATGATATCTTCTGATGGAAATAAATTTAGCACCATGGAATGCTCCTTCTTAGCGAAAATGTCCACATACCCCATTGCAGTTACTGGTCTCCTAGGGTTATCATAGGGCTTGTAGAAAACCTATTGATTACTGGCCAAATCATAACAAAGCCGCCATCATACATCACATTTTGAATGAGGTAATATAGATCATACGCATGTGAGGGCATTCTCAAAACGTAAACACTTCTATTTGAGGAAAATCAAATAAGTGATAATTCATTTGAAGATATTACTTTCTCGTAATATTCTTACTGCGCTTCTCGTAACCAAACCTTAAGATCGTGTCATCATTTGAGACTACGATTTCTGTTCATATCCGTGACAACCTAATTAGGAATAGCTACTCTGGCATAGATTTGTTGTTTTTTACAGCTCACTTCTAACAGTGATTTTTGATAAAAAATTTTGCAGATGTTTATTTAGATCTTTAATCACTATTTTTGCATTTTTCGTCGTTTTGAATGCCATAACCCGTTTTAAGCGATCTATCTTTGTCAGATTTCGCTTTTGTCTACTGTTGAGTCTGACGAATGTTGTTTTTATTTCTATGTGGCTTGCTGTCATAATTTTGGAGACTATAACTCAAGGAACATCAACATCATCATCATTGGGATGACAGAAGTACCTACAAAGCGAGCTCCTATTGTACGTTTTCTCTGAAACTCTGTAAGCTCCAACATCTCGTACGACTAAGAAAAAGCAGGAAAACGCTGAGCTTTATAATAACTTGCAAATAGTAGAAGGATAATAGGTAGGTGTGGATATTAAATAACGAGAATAATGCTTCTACATAAGGAGCACGCATACGCAAAACACCAGCGACTGACAACAGTTTAGCGTAAAGCCTTCCCTTTCTAATGCAGTGCCTTTCGTTTCTCTTAACAAATTTTTATAGCCATAGACTTCGTTCTGATTACTCTTATTTTTGTTTCACCAGAAACATGATAAGTGTAACATTGGAGCAACGAACTGTTGTGAAATTTCATTTGAAACTTGAAAAGGCCGCTACTAAAACTCATAAATGTTATAAAGAAGTGTATGGCAATAAATATTTATCGCGTTCACGTGTTTTTGTATGGTTTAAGCATTTTCAAGATGGTAGAGAATACGCTGAAGATTATTCACACCGGAGACGCCCTGCTACGTCAAAAACAGATGACAATATTGACAAAAGTGGAAATGTCGGTCCGTCCGTCCTGAGCTGACCGTCGGTTAACTAATCGTGCTAATCCCGAGACTGTGGGAATCGACAAAGAATCCGTATGGCGCAAATTTCACCAATTAATTTTAACAATGAAAAAGTATGTGCCAAAATAGTACCTAAAGTTCTCACGTTTGAACAACAAAAAGCTCCCAAACGAAGCGACAATCCATGCATTGGAAGAGCCCATCTTTACGGAGAGCTAAAAAAGCTCGATTGAGCAAATCAAAACTCAAACTAATGATGATTGTTTTTTTTTTCGATATTCATTGGATTGAAACGTTCACTGGGCTCCTGAAAGTCAAAGTAATAATGAAAACTATTACCTTCGCGTCCTTGCTGAACTCCATGAAATAATAATGAATAAACGATCGAGATTAAAGAAGGACAAGTCGTTCCATATTGTCTATCAACAGATTTCTAGCCAAGTACTGCATCACACTACTATCAGACCAACCACCTTATTTTCCAGATCTTACGCCGAGTGACTGCTTCGGTTAGCTATCGTAAAATCTGCTTTAAAATATAATATTTGAGTCCATTGAAGCTATGGAAGGGAGAAGGGTAGGCGTCCTGAAGGATATGATAGAAGATGACGTCCATTACACTTTCGAACAATAGAAGATTCGTATGGAGCGGGGAAGGGTTAGAGAGGAGGTATATTGAAGATCATAATAAATAAATATGTATACATTCAAAATAAAATGTCTTACTGCGTCAGTCTCGTTGTTTATTAGCCACATTTTTTATATTTTCTATTTTTAAATAATAAACAGTGTTGACAAGAATTTTAAATTTTTCTTATGATACTTGTTCTTAAACACTAGTCGTATTAATAGGTGTTTCCTTTATTTTGATCACCGAACACCTGAATATTAATCTTGCTGACTGTATTCATTTTCCAAAAGAATGGAATATCAATTAAAATCTAATAAACCATCAACAAACTAGCGTAATTGAAATATTTTTCAAAGTGAATAACTGCAATAGTGGTACATAAAAATGTATAAAACAAACTCATTCGGCAATTTAGAATATGGGATTTATTATATGATTATAATCTATTTCTGAATATTATTAAATCCGTGTCATTATATAGTGGTTCATTTGTCTGGGTTTTTTCGGGAGAAAAGCGTTTTCGTAATGCTGATTATAATGTGGAAATGGAATAATAAGCTTAAAATATTATATGTTTTCTGTGTCCTATATTCTTATACTTTCACTAAAATTGGTCAAAAATTCTAACCTTTATAAAAAGGTTTTTTCCTTAATTTTAATTAAAAGAATATAGTAAAAAACTTCTATTTTATTTTAGAGCATGATGATTGGCTTGATTATCAGCAATAAATTAATATTATATAATAACTGAACTACTCTAATTAGGATACTATTTTTAAAAATTTAATACAAAACTGGATGTAAATTGTTAGTTGTATTTATAAGAATTAATTACTCATAAAGGTGAAAATTATTATGATTTTTGCATGATTAATAATGGTAGTGCCTTATAGTTTCTGAATATGAAAATCCATGAATAACAGTTAAAAAGTTTTAATTGTTATTCATCTAATATTTCTTTAAAAAGTGCTCAGAAAGGAAACATAAAAGTATCTTGCTTGTAGATTCATTGGATAAAACCCCACATGATTCTTAGCACAATATATATATATATATATATATATATATATAATTACGGCAAGCCGCAAATAAAAAATTTAAAATACACTGGATAAAATCTTTCAGTACTTATTTTAGCGCACATATATAATGTATATTTTATTTTTAGAATGAATCAATGGCTAGATAACTAGTAGTTCTGATAAAAAAAAATGTCGTTGTTCTGCATTTACGAGAGCTCAAGGATTTTGATAATAACTAAATTAATTTTATTCAATTAAACCAAAGTATGTTATAAATGCCTGTATAAACGTTTTAACAATTTTCATTTTAAATAATGCTCAGTTATGAAATAAAATTTCATTTCACTTTGCATTTGTAATTTAAAGAATTAAATTTTAATTAATGTAGAAGACTTTAAAACAATCATTTCGAAAAAAAAAATACTGCTTTTGTTTTACATAAAGAAAAGAATACCATATGATATAAGACGAAATTATTTTAAAATAATTTTTTAGTCTCTCAAATGTTTAAATTCAAAACATAAATACTTAAGAAAATGAAATTTGTTCACAATCGGAATCTATAAAGACTTTGCATATATCATTTTCTTTCTAATTTGATTCTTCTTTCATTCCAAGTAAAAGATATATTACAGATTTTATTTTTGTATATATTTTCCTTTTACTTTCCATGGAAGATATTTTTTTGTCATAGCATATTTTAAAAAATATTTTATAATATATCATTGAATTTCTCTATGCAAAATGTAGTTATATTTTTCCTAATTCGCTCATTAAGTATAAGACGTTTTATTAAAATTGCATTGTATCACGAAGGTTCTTATGGAGAGTAAACGGAAGCTAAAATAGTTAGTTAGAAAAATTGCTTATTAGTTTCATAAAGTCTTCATAAAATTTTATAACAAATAAAAATATACCAGCTACCGCTAACTTCAATTCAATAAAACTGTACCTTTTAAGCATAAAAGTAAAATATTAAATGCATAAACATGTTGCACTTATTTGACATATATATTGCGATATAAATGACACATTTCTGCCCTTAATTCATTATAATAAAAGCTATTCGTAGTATTTTTCATTTATTTATTTTAAATGATATCTAAATAATTATAACTTATGTGTCATGATTAAAATTTCAATATATTCATTTAATTACGACTGTAAAATAAGAAGTTATTCGCATTTTTAGTGTCAATCAAATACAAAATTTAGAAATTAATAATACTTGAACTGTATCATTGGTAATAGCATGCAGTAGCACCAATATCAGAATAGAATATCAACACAGGTGTCATCATGTTTCCATTTAATAATGATCTAGTTGCGATTAGGATCATCTCGAGTTTATTGTCAATAACTCGTTCCGCGTTTTCTGGATGCAATATTAACTGTACAATACAGCCGACCCAGCAAACATTGAAAATATTCTTATCGAACTAGTTTAATTATCCAAACTTAATTTCTCATTAATCGAAATAAACCAACTTTAATAATGAGATATGAGTTCATATAATAACTACTCAAAATTATTCATATTCTTACGCACCAACTCAATTTATAAATGAAATATGAGAAACAATTTTTACTTTTTAAAATCATTATTTATTCTGGAATATACAAAAGTAATGGATGGCTTTTAATCGGTTTATTAGTTACTGATTTAATTGACCTCTATCTGTTCTCAATCATTGATCTAACAAGTGAGATATTTCTAGAAAAATGCACATTTGTTTTGGCCCCAATCTTAACAAAACCATTGATCAAGAAATTGTATTTCTTTCTATATCATACATAGATACATAGATCGATTTGGAGAGAATGATTAATTTAAAACTACTAACCTACTTATGGCTATATGAGTTTTATTGAATACATAGCAAATTTTAAAATTTCCAAGTTAAACATATACTGAAATCGAAATTAAGTGATAATGATTAAATTGGTTCTTAAATTTATATGTAATATATATATATATATATATATTAGTAATTTTATTTAATTTCCTTTATTTGTTTTACACATTTCACCGTTTCAAAATTATTACATCGCTTAGAAATATTAAGGATTTATTTTGATATTCTATATTCTATCACAAAAACAGCATAATAAAATCTTAGCATAATATTTTTAATATACCATCAGTTTCATACAAAGCATTCGTTTAGTATTGTTACTTTCATTGAATTTGTTCCTTAATTATTTATTTTGTTTTTAATATTAAAAAAAATTATTTTCTTTTATCAAACCTTGCTACAATAAATGAAGTATCTTAGATATAAATTATTTCCGGTTGAAATCTTGCATTCTAATTAAGTTAATATTATATGTATTGTAAACTACCTTTTTCTACAAGCCAACACACACTTCACTGTTTTTTTTTTTTTTTTTTTTCCTTTATCTTTTTTTTTCATAAGCGAAGGAAAATACAAGAAATTCCATTAATCATCTATTTCCTTCTAATTGCTTGTAAAAAAAGTATAAAGTTAGATATTTTCAATTATATCCATGAGAGCATAAATCAAAATTTTATTACTTGAAGTTCTTTTAAAAAAATTAAACAAAGATAAAAAGTAAAGAAGCTGAAGATCCTGTTTTTGGACGGAACATTTATTCCCACTTTTATAGTTTAAGCGATGCTTATACAGTCAAATACACATTAAAAGGAAATGAATAATAACAACACTAGAGCTCAATACCGAAAACAATGGTTGAGCTTGAAGATACAACTAATGACTTTCCATGGATGAAACCCCAAACAATTAATTTCATCGAAACACATAAGTACACTTATCTTTTAAGACTTTGCCTTGTTTCTTCTTCTGCTGGTGCTGAATAAGGGGGATCTGACGGTGAAAGGACAAAGACGAAATAATGGTTGTTTTTAAGAAGATTGTTAAAATCTACGTGTTACATAATGGTAGTAATCAGAGTACCATTAAGAAACAAAAGAAAGAAAATGTGCATATGTCAGAAAGAAAATCCTTTGAAAGGAAACAACGGCACAAAGAATATATACCACCCTGTTTTTTAAGTACCTTTTTGATTTTTTTCTTAAAAAAAAAGTAGCTTAGTATTTTTCAAATGTTTTATTTTTATAAGGTCTGAACCTTAGTCTACTGTTCAATAAATTTCCTCCACTATCAAAGTATATATTATATGGTACAGCCAGCTTCTTTATTTCATCATTATAGAAGTCTGCCACTTGAAGAGCTGACCTCTGCGCCATGGACGTTTCTACATCATTATTGTCGTAATGGCGCAGACCGCCTGAATGTATTTTCAAGAGAAGGAATAAGTGGTAGTCTTTGGAAGCCACATCAGGATTATACTGATGATATCATATTATTCTTAGTCATATGAAGCTATGAATTCTCGAGTCCGAACGAGCCACGTCTGGACGTGCAATGTCACACAGTAAAACAATCCCTTTACTGAGCATGTCACGTCTTTTGCTTCGGATTGCATGACGCTTTATTTAGTTAAGGTGTCACAACTTGCTTAAGAATTTATTACGTCACCCCGCATTAAAAAAAAACTACACGGAATTCCCCCTGCATATCCCAAAAACACAGTACTCGTGTTTTTGCATGTTGAATGCATATGCTTGAGCTTTAATTTTTTTGGGTTATTTTGAATACCTTAATTCTATGGATCGCTGTTTTGTTTCCGGTGTGACAGGATTTGCACGTTCATGCTCTTCATTAAACTTGAAATGAATTTTGATAGTAGTAAATCCTTTCCATGCAGTAAATGTATCATAACGCGTATGTCACAATTGGTAACATTTTGAATCGCTCGAGGCATTTTAAAAGCACGCAAACAAACGTAAAACGGGAGAATGCTTCTGTGCTGGCATCTGTGAATAAGCAACAGATGTAGGTACACAGTACACCTGCATGGAATGGCGACTGTAGATCTGCTGTTGTCATATTTAGAAACGGTAATTGCTGAATACAATCCAAAAATACATGTATCAAAAAAATTTGTGCAGTCACTAGGGGTTACAATACTTTATTACAGTAGCAGGTAAAATAAGACAAAAAATTGTACAGGTTGTCATTAATATATTCAATAAGATTTTTAATTAAAATAGTTTAGATATAATTAAGAAAATTAAAGAAATACATGTATTTGCTATACTAAGGTAAAATTTTGAATTCTTCTTTAGTTTTACAAACATACAAGACCTAGTAAAGGAACTATAATTTAATTATATAAATTTTCATATTATTAATGTCATTTCTTTTTTGAAAAATTTAATCTAGTATTTAATTTTCTACTTAAAGAAAACTATATTGAATATAACGGAACAAATATAAGCAAATGAGGGGTATTCCCCTTGAAGGACTTGTAAGTAATATTTTGACTAATATTTCTTTCATTTTTTTTGAAAAAAAATTATATTGATATCAATAATTTCATTTTTTTACAGAAATATAGATAATATGTTCATTTTGAGTTATTATTAGCATATGTTGATAAAATTAATATGTCAATTTATCAAATCTATAAAAATGTCATACATGTTTTGGTAATAAATACTAAGCATAATATTTAGTCATACAAATATATATTATAAACAAAAGTTATTATTAATATTTACAATAAGTGTGATAATTTTAGAATTTAGATTAATACGGTACATTTCAGGAAGAGTTGTAAACATATTTCTATTATTGCAAATTTAGTTCTTTAAGTATCATATGGAATAACAATTTAGTATCGAGTTCTGTACTAAGAAATAATAATAATTTTAAGAATTTTTTTCACTTTTGTCATCAGAGCAAATTATTATAATTTTTAAATACACTTTTAAGAATGATTTGCATTAATTATATATATATATATACATATATATATATAATTTACACTAATAATTAAATATATAAATAAACTCGTTGATATAAAAACTTGAGTACGAAGAAAAGACTTTTCAGAATGAACCTTTTTTTTTTTTTTTTTTTTGTGTAATTACAACTTTGATATAAGTAAGTGATTAAAAAATGAAAGCAAAATAATCATTTATTGTAAGAAAAATTACAAATTAATGGAAGTCGTAGTAATTTGACCAAACTCGTAACTGTCCAAATTGCTCTCCTAAATTATCCCAAATATCCACGATAGGTGACAAATCTAGACATCGAATGGGCCACGGAAGGGTTAAAATGTAGGGAAGGTAGTCCCGCGAAAGCCTTGCTGTGAGCTCGGAGAGCATTGTCTTGTTGAGAAATCACGTTTGGGAGCCTTACCATGAGTGAAAACACATATCGTCGGAGAATATCATAAACGTACCTCTGAACTGTCTTATTGCCATGGATCAATATTCGGCGTGACCGTATGTCGCTTGAAATGACACCGCATTCTATCACATCATTTGTAGAAGTGGTGTGCCACTGTACAGCGAAAGCAGAATTAAGACGTACACTACAGGGCCTCCACACACGTTCACGATTGTCATCACTGACCAAATTGAATCTGGTTTCGTCGTTAAAAACGACCTGATTCCCTTCGGTTGCTGTCCAAACCCTTCGAGAGCGACAGCACTTCAAAAGGAGGCGATGATGAGTGGACGTCAATGGCAGTACACGTAACGGAAACATCGATAGCAACTATCCTTCAGCCAGGCTCCTTGTGATGATACGGACTGTTATGGAGGTCCGTAGTGAAGGTGCTGCCTGTGTATGGATGGTGGACAAGGAGACAGTTGGCGCTATGCGTGCGTGTCGTATGATGTGATGGTCTTCTCTTTTATTGTCGAGTCTGTCGAGGGCGTCCTGAGCTTGGTCGCCATGTAACAGACCTCTCTCTTGTCCACTGGTCTTAACACATCCTCAAAGTAAAGACAGAACGGCCTTGGTGGCAAGCTACAAGCAAAGTTGACCGAGGCTTCGATTCTTTCTCTCTCGAACTCTGATAGCTGCATATATTGCCTCTGATGCCAGCGTAAAGGCACCTCATTGTCTACCATTGTATTCATTGTACCTCATTGTCCAAAAGTCAGAATGGCCAGGCGGTGAGCTACTCGCCGATTTGACCACCCGGTTTCCATCATCCGTATGATTCATCTCCTCTCGAAATCTGACAGCTATACATATTGTCTCTGAAGACAGGATAATTGCATTTTCTGTTAAAAATTGTCCCTCTGCAAAAGATTAATTACACCCAAACACGCTCTGCTTAACTGTTTTATAATCCAAGGAGAATGGAGTTATTACGGAATGCGTACTTTTGAACCAAGTTTTGTTCTAACCCCACTCTTACTTCTTGGTGCGTAAATCTTAAAGACAATAATTTTATATATATATATATATATATGTGTGTGTGTGTGTATGTGTGTGTGTTGCCGATGTATATTTCTGTAATTTAAAAAAATAAATAAATATTAAGCAAATTATCACAATATGTAGATTTATTTATTTAGTTTACATGTTAATTAGAAACTTATTTCTTTAAATTTGTAACCAATACATGATGACTCTATTAAGGTATCATATTTACTTGTGTTAGACATTTCTATATTACAGATTTATATTTAATTAAAAGAACATTAATTAACACATTATCTTGTCTTAGAATCAATGCATTTCATAATTATGTCTTTTTACCTAATAGGTTCTAAAAATTAACAAAATTCAAATTAGAGAGTTTACACCAGTAAAATAAGTATAGTTTCATACAATACACAATATTCATGAAACGTATTGCTGCATCCGATTATGATATTCAAATGCGAAATTATTGCCTTTCAACTCCTTTAGATACGAGGCCGGAAACAGGCTTTGGAAACTTCTGCATTTTCTGTTAGTAGAAAATGAGAAAACTTCGAAATTGATGGTTATTTTAGATATGAGAACTTGTTACTATTTATCTGTAGAAATACGCATTCGTGTTATTAGACGAATGGAAGCGGACCATAACTACTCCCAAATAACAACACAGTTGAATGTAAAATTTCTTCATTTAGTTCACTGCGGACAACACTTATAACAATGTCAGCTTCTAATACATACAGCCGAGAATGACCTTAATTTTTAAGTACCGCAGTTAATATCTTTTTGCAGAAACTTCGAGGAAGTACAGAATTGTTACATTATTATTATCTTCAAATATTCTCTTCTAACACCAGTGCGTGGTTAATATGCAGATCAACTGATTAGAAGTTTTCACCAAACAGAGCTGAATGCAATTTTTTTAGTATTGTGTGTACCCTTCACACATCCTTACTGAATTTTAAGGTTTTTTTTTTTTTTTTTTTTTTGGGGGGGGGGGGGGCAAACGACGTGTCAATTAGAGTGAATATCAGTGAATGCCTATACGTTTTATTAATGAGTCCCAATTTTGTGTGGAAAGTGAGTGATGTTATAGTTGTTTTAGTGGAAGTCAGGAACTCATTATTTTATCCGTTACGTCTATGAAAGAGATATATTTTGGTATGCACAGAAGACTCTTTGGTTGACCGCTTCAGAAACACCGCTAATGTTTAGTTATATAGTTACAACATTCTTGATCCAAGTTTTTCTATTTACACAAAATCAGTGGGTAACATTTGTATTATAAAATGATAGCAAGCCTTACAGACGTCAGACGTTAGACATTTGTATTTATGACAAGAATTTTGAGTTAGCTGCCAAATTATATAGAGGTGATCCCTATTGTGTATGTTTGGAATACTCCAGGAAGACGTATTAATAAACAAAACCAGTCCGCTGCAACAATTTGGAGTCATCAAATTGTTTCGAAAGACCTGAGCTTCAATATCGATTGACTTAATAAAAAAAATCATTTTTAGAATTAACCATCGTTGAAGTTCCTGTACAGATACTAGATGTAATTATACTTCATAATGAAGTCGATCCCATACTGAACTCAGAACTATGTTTCTTTGGGTTTTTTTTTTTTTTTTATTTTTGTTTGATTGTGTTGTTTTGAAGTCAGTTTGTGAAGCATCTTTCTATTAATGCGTCTACCAAATTTCATTAAATTCGATGGAATAAAAATGTCACGAACGATTTCTTCTGATTTTTCCATGATGTCTTACGAAAAAGGTACACTTTTTTTTCTGAATATTAAAATATTTAACTTTTTTCAATGAAATCTGTAATTTTGGGACGTTCTGTTCGAAATTAGTTTTCATAGTAATAAGGATTTTTTATTCACTACAGTTTCTATTCTTTCGCAATATTTTGAAAAAAAAAGTGGACTTTTTTATATCAAAATTTTAATTAATTTTTTTTAAAAAAAAATCAGATTTTTGTACATTTCATTGAGCTTTTATGTTCTTTATACTAGTTGGAGACATTTTCTTCCTTATTTCAGTGTAATGGGATTGCATTTATTCATTAATATGCAAATGGAAGCAAACTAACTTAACTCAATCTAAAAGTAATCAAAGTAAGATGTCAAACTAATCTCAAATTTCTTTTATTTACATGCGTAATACAATTTTTTATATTTTAAAAGTGTGCACGTGTTAAGTACATCAGAAATTTCTATGTCAAATTTTCAACAGAAAAAAATAATTCGCAATTTTGATGGACATCAAAATATTTCATCTTAATCAGGCGGAGGAGGAAAATGCCTCAGTCTTATCTCCTTTAATAGAATTTAAATTAATACTATTGAATGATTTTAAGCCTAAATAAATTTAACACTCATTAATCTCCATTGGTTTTTACGTTGACCGTTATTTACTTGGGTTCTAACTCGCAACTTGAATCGAATCCCACCTTTTTAGTCATATTAATTAATGGAGTTTTGGAGGTATATTTATGTATCACATATACCTCCAAACTGAAACTAGTAACAAAACTGTAACTGAACTGACAGTAGTAACAAAAAGTAACATTTGTTACAGTATAAGAAATAAAAATTCTTGTAATGTAGCAAATGTTGTCTTTTAAATGAACCATTGAATAAAACCAGAAATGAAAGAAAATAACTTTTTAATGAATCCAGTATTGAATATGAATGTTTGATTTCAAATAATCGTATGTTTACATTTACTAAGTAAATATTTCAATATAAGGAATGAAATGAATTTATCTCTTGCAAGCAAAAATACAACGAAAAAATACTAATATTGCGATAAACTGCTAAAAGCATTTCCAGAACGTTGCAAAACGTAATGCAAAATGGCGTGTTCTGTTTGCTTGGCAGTTTTAAAGTACATTCCATTAAAATGTCAGCTACGCAATGGGATCTATGTTTACTCAGCAAAGTGGTGGTTAATGTTTCAGAATGAGTTTCGTCTTGTAATATTGTCTTAGTTCCATTTTGTGAATTCTGATTGCATTATTATGATATGCTAAACCAATAAAACCCGCAGGAAAAGCTTTGAAAACGGTGTTTTTCCCCTGTTAATTATATTAAAACGTAGAATTTCAACTGTTATAAAACATTTGTAAATTTTTGTGTAAATAGTATGAATGATCTTAAATTGTTTATTTTCTACAAATGTTTAAAATGTTTACAAATTTGAACAATTGTGAAACAAACACAAAAGCTTCTGTTCCGAATGAGTAATTTTAATCATCAAATTTGAACCTCATGAAAAATTGAATTTTAAATTTTGCAAACAATTATAGTCTTTAATTGATTTAAAATGCAAAGAACATCTATTTATCTTAGCATTAATAAAATATGTGAGGTTCGCTTAATATTTAAAACATTAAAATTTTTTTCATAAGTTGTGAAATTAATAATATTTTCTTAAAAAATATTTCTCGTAATTCTACACTACATTTTTTTATAAAAACAATGTTCATATTACTCATTATGAGTTTATTTCTTGTTGTCATTTTGCTTAAAAATTAGAAAATAGAGGTACATACATTATATATATATATATATATATATATATATATATATATATAAAACATTTTTTCTTTATAGTTATTTTTATTTTTCTACACAGTCTGCTTGTAAGTCTATATACTTCCAGCTTTGCTCTCATCTCTTTAGCCCATCCAAATAGCACTAAGCGTTTTATTCTCAAAAATAATTGTTTACATAATGATGGCCTCCTCGTTTGATGAAAATCTCTGTCCTCCGAGCTCAGATTTTAGATAAGGGAACAAAAAGTAATTGTTTGAGACTAAATCAAGTCAGTAAGGTGGGTGGTCAAGCAGTTCAAACCGTAATTTTTGGATCGCTTTTCCAGCTGAAACAAGCAATTTTTGCTTTCTTTTTTTACTCTGCTTTCGCAATCCACTGTTTTGACGACATATTTATTTCGGACGTAAAATTGTGTATCCAAGTTTTATCTACAGTAATTAATAGGCGCAAAAGCTCTAATTTAATTTATTGTGCCCAAACGCCACCAACAGAGAGTTAAAAATGTTCGTTCGAACACGTTATTGGTTCAACGTGAGGAAACGTGGTACCTATATCAACGTCGGATATTTTTTTCATGCCTCAGTCTTGAATAAACACGTTTATATACACATATACGACAAACACGTTTTTCGGATATATTACCTATCCGACATTAAATCAATGGTTGTCTAGAAACATTTGGTGATTTTGGTTATTATCAGTGGTTACAGTTTCATGACGTATCCAACATTCATCGTCTTCCAAGCTACTACGACTATGTTTAAATTCAGGTGTCAAAATTTTACTGTGATAAATGATGGTGCAGAGTCTCCTGAATCAGCAACCAACTCATCTTTGATTTGGGTTCGAGTATTGCCTTTCAAAAACAAATATTTAATGACAGCTCAACACTGCATTTTTTCAATTTTTTACAAATACACTCACATATATATGCTCATACCATTGTCAACAAACTTCGCGTCCCAAAAAACTGAAAATTTGGTGAGCAGTTGTCAACATTTCCTGGTTTTTATTGACGAGTGCTACCATTTTCCCTTTAAGGTGGAAACTTTTTTTTCAGATCTTTCTCGTGTACACACACACACATATATATATATATATATATATATATATATATAATTGCATAGTTGTTAACTTCGAATTTTCCACTTATTTGAAAATATATTTGTCAGTATAATCTGTTTAAGAAATGAAAGTTTTATTAAATATCATCCTTTAATTTTGTTTCCTATGTATTAAAAGAATTTGAATTTGTATTTATTTCATTGTTCCCTACTTTTCTTAACAGTTTTATTAAAATTATTTACGAAGTTTTTCTTAGATAGCATCAAAGTCTGAAAGACTTCAACCATGTAAAGAATAAAAATAAAATTCACTCGTGTAGAGATAAAAATAATTTTTTTACCATCCATTAACTATCAACCCCATTTTAAAATATATATATAACTCTTAGGAGCACTGGAAAGATAAATCAGAAAATTACCCAAAGTGCATGCGTTAACTGATTCGGCAACATTTAGTGAAAATTTACAATAAGTTTAGTATTAATCTTAAAATGTTATGGCCAAAATAGAATGTTGATTTATCACTTAAAAAATAAGAAGATTCAAAATAAGAAAAATAATATAAATAAAAGCAAGAAGAAATGACAAATGCTTGTAAAATTAAAATATTGAATTATTCCCTCTTTTCTTAAAGTATTCATGAAAATTAGAACGAATATATTCTGTAACTATGTGTTTTTATTATATGTACTCTGAGTTCTAAAATATTCTTAATATAGATTATTAGATTTTTGTCATTTGATTCATAAATTTAATCTTTTGTCTTAAAAAACTGTTTTTTTACAAACCATATATTTATAGCTTACAGGCAAAATAATGGATTGTGTACATGAGGTTTGAATCGAAATTCAGTTAAAAATTCCGATTTTTTTTCTAGGGGGAAGAGTATATCTATACTTTTTGGTTATCTGCATATTACAAATAAATAATCAAAATAATGAAACATGTGCCATTTTATAAGATATACTTTTTATGATATACTAACATACAATTTAAAATTTTAATTCTTTACAGAAACTTTAGCTGTAAGTGCATTTAGAATTTTAAAAATTTATTATAGAAAATTAATGTATTCTAAACGAAAGATTACTAAAAAAAATATTTAATCCTAAAACATAAGAAAGATACAAGATGAGCAAAAAATGTTCCGATTTACATAATTTTTAATAGTAATAGTTAATTTGAAATTAATTTTTATGTAAGTGGATTTTTCATTGCGACCTTTGACCATCTAAATAAAGTTTTATTGCGTTGTTGAGTTTTAAATCAGCATCTACATATCTTAAATAACATTTTTATTTAAATTCTGGAAAATAGAAACATTTAAAGTCATATCAATAACATACATTTATTTATCAACATGACAACAAAATTATAACCGATGGCTAAATTTTAATATAAATTTATTACCATTTATATTGTTTCCTGAAACAAAACAAAAAAGATTTTCATTTTTTTCTATTGTGAAGAAAACAAACTATACTGATTTAAGGTTTATTTTTACAGAACAATCAGATAGTGGGAACAAAATATATTTCATTTAGAAAGAATCCCTTTATCACCTTATAGACTGAATTAGAACATTAAACAGTTTTTCTTCTCATTGTGTCTCTCCTTTCAGGAAAATTAGTCTGAAAAAGACTTTTATAATGAATCGAACTAATTCTTCAATGAATATAATTAGTTCACTTATAAACCATTTTTCAACTCTCTCACTCCTTTTTCCCCAATTGTTCATCTTCTAGAGAGGTTCTATGGAACAAGTGTTGAATGCTACCTTAGACACAGAGCTTGATTAAAACCAACAACTTTTTATTGAGAAATATGAATATCACAATCTTCGACCATAGTGAAAGCGTTCTGTTTTTCCCCCTAGAAGATTAAGAACAATAACGAAGGTATATCAAAACTAAAATCAGAACGATATTTTCTGGCTAACAAGATTATATTAAACTCTTAGCTATAAGATATACAGCCGATAAATAACAAGACTGATGACATTTCAAAGAATTAATTAATGAAACTCAAAAGTTAAGTGTGAAAATATTTAGGTGTTTATGCTATTGTGGCATTAGTCGTCGAATGTTATATTCGTAAATCTCTTAGTTGCTGTTTGAACCGACTGCATACACTGTTTGACCTCACAGTGCATTTAAGCGTGTTGTCTCCACATTTCTTTTTTTTTTTTTTTTTTTTTTTTTTTTTTCAGTTTATTTAAGATGAAGTAGCCACATGGGCACATATCTGTATTGTAGGAGGTGACAAAGCTTAAGTCTTCTTCTTGAACTTTTACAAACCCCCCTTTAATGCGCAGCCTGTGAGGGATCTATCCATGTCATGCAACAGGATGTAATCACGAGAACATTTAGTGGGGTGCTTTAAATTTATTGCCTTCCTGAACTTCAGTAATGGTTAATAATGCGACTGAGTATTGACTGTAGGTCCATTCTCCAGTTATTTGAAGAGGTCTGGTTCCTTGTCATCGAAGATCAATGAAATGAATGGACATTGCCTCTACTATATTAATATAGGACGCACCATTATCTAACATTTGAAGGCTTAACTACTAATTTTTTTCGTTACACTAGCAATTATATTTTAGGCTCATATCCATTTTTCTAAACACCGTATCCATATTTCTAAAAACCATAAATTTGAGACAATATCCACTGCCTCGTTATTTATACGTTGTTTTAACTTTATAAAGATTGCAGGATCCGAGAAACGCTATATTTTCGAGTATGTTCAGGACTAGTATACAGACTTTATCATAGACTGTTATGTTAGATAACCAGTATTAATGCTTATTAAGTTAAGAAATTCTTTGAAACCTTTATGTGCTATCTGCAGAAACAAGAAAAAAAAATGTGATACACGATTTCAGGATTTATATATAGTCGTTATTTGTTCCTTTTTATTTTTAAAATTAATATACATATCTCTCAATCTTCTTGCAAGTCTATAGGACAATATAAATTTTTTTTTTTTTAAAAAAAAATGGCAACGTCAAAGAAATGAATACAGTTAAATAATTTTATTGAATACTGCTGAAATCCAGTTAACATTCATTACTAGTAATTAGATCCTACATTTAACATCTCTTATATTTACGTTAATTTTAAGAGAATTACAAAAACATTAATTACTGATATCCTCACATGATGTCTCAATACATAAGAAATATCTGTTTTACTTACCTATTACATTCAATATACATTACATTTCACTACTGTTTTAACACGGTAAATGTGTAACAAGCACTAAATGTACATTTATGACAAAAAATAAATAATTTTCTAGTGATCTATTCCTAGAGTTTTAATACAAATATTTATTGGAGAAGAATCTTATGTGGTTACAGGTAATCTGGATATTGCTGAACTACTATGAATCAAGGGAATAATTTTAGGTTTAACATTCCTCAATTCTTTTACCTTAGGTATTGATAATTAATTTACAAAATCAACAATTATGTCCGTGGTGTGGCTATTAAAAAATAAGATAGACGCTGCTACAGCAAAATAACTCATGCGCCAAAATCCAGCGATTGACGGCTGTTTAGAATGAAGCCTCCTCTCTCGAAAGCAGTGCATCTCGCATCTATAAACAAATCCGTGTTACCGTAAAATTAGTTCTCAGAAGTGTTTTTTTTTTTCATTTATTTATTTGTTTCGTCGGAAAAAGGATAAGTGATCAATAAATTGTTTGGAAATTTCACATTAAACTAGGAAAATCCGCTTTTAAAACTTATAAATTATTGAAAGAAGTGTATGGCAATGAATCTTCATCGACTGCTCATGTTTTTGAGTGGCTTAAGTGTTTTTAAGATGGCCGAGAAAATGTTGAAGATGATTCACGCTTGGTTCACACTTCACTTCAAAAATAGATGACAATATGAAAACAATTGGTAATATGGGTCGAGCTGATCGTCAGTTAAGTTCTTTTATTAATGATTCAGAAACGAAGCTCCAAACCATTCTCAGGAAGAGCCCATCTTCACCGAGAGCCAAAAAGGGCTCGAATGAGTGAATCGAAACACAAAGCAATGATAATTGTTTCTTATTTTATATTCTTCGGATTGTGTACCATCACTGTGTTCCTGAAAGCCAAACTTTTAATCAACATAACTACTGTAACGTCGTGACCCCAGAATGCGTGGAATGAAGCGGTAACGTGAAGGGATCACACAGCTTAGGTAAAATTAATTCTTTATTTTACAAATCTATGGATTATATTCTAGCTAGGCGTTTCCGTCTGGTTTCTATTCGCACAAAGTCCAATCACATATAGCTACACAGCACAAGTCCAAACACATAAAGTGAAAATACCACCAATAACTTAGTATCAAATGCAGTTCGATTTTAATTCTAAAATCGCAAGAGCAGACAATAGCCTCCAACTTCTAGCTGGAATTCTCTCTAGCTCTCCTTCAGAAATCCTCTCTTCTTCTTTTTCTCCCATTTTAAGACCTCGGGTAGGTCTGTCTCACTCCTCCCACCCTTTGATTAATTTTCATTTTTGAATGAACTATCTAATCAAAGACAAACTCCGTTTTCCCCCCTATAACACCATTTGCTTCTATCGGCCAATATCAAACTGCATTTGATATTTAACTCACGTGAAAGCCGATGTCGGCCGCATCTGTTTAACAGAGTCTGATGCTCATGAATGGGGCTGACCCAAGTCACCTGATTTTGTTCATTTATTGATTTTAAGCAATAAATTTTTTTATTGTGACTTTGAATGGGAAGTTGGGAACAAAAGCAGGAGTTCAATGCAAAAGTCTTTGGCAGGGATTATCTATAGCTTACGCTACACTGCCTTTACGTTCTTGCTAAAGCCCATGAAAGAATAAGAAAAAACAATACTACAGAATTGCAGAAAAACATTTCATCCTTCCACCACCAAGACATTGCTCCATCTTTTTTTTTTCGTATGAGGTTTCTAGTCAAGTGTAGCAGCCCAGTGTTAGACTTATTCAAGAATCTCACACTATGCAACTTCTACATGTTTCCTAAGATAAAACTGCAATAAAAAGAACAAGATTTGAGTCCGTTGAAGCTATGAAAGAGAAAGTGGCAAGCGTCCTGGAGGAGCTGATGGAAGAAGACTTCGAATACCGTTTTGAACAATAGAAGTCACATGGAGCCTTATAGAGATAGAGGAGGTATGGATATTGAAGAAGATAATACCAAATTATGTAATAAATCAAAATAAAAAGTTTTACAGAGACAGTCTTATTATTTAATAGCCACGTCTCGTATGGCCTACTATTAGGAGCTCTTGAAAATTAAAAAAGACTGTGAAATTTGATATTAAAAACTGGTCTTTAAAAAAATAGATATTAGTAATAATGAAGAAATTTATATGAAACATTTCGAAACTGATATTATTAACTAAATATATAACTATTATAAAGTTTAGTTATTTATTTTTCCTTTTTTTAATTTTTTTTCCTAAAGTATTGTTTTTAAATTTTATTTTTAATATTTTTTTCTATAGTAATGTGAATCATTTTTTTATTTTGAGTATTGTATACAATTTAATACCGTTCCGTTAAATTATGATACCACGTTCAGTAATTAATTAAAAATAAAATATTTCTAATGAATTTGAAATGTTATAGAATTAGTCCAAAAAACTTTAAAAAGAATAAATTCAGGAACTATAGTAATTTGCTACGGTACGTTGTAAAGACATTGGAGAACATTTGTAAAGTTATAATAAAGAAAGGACTTTAAAAATGATAAGACTAAAATCTTTTAAATTGCTATACATTTAACTTGTATATCAATTAAATTTTTACAACAAGTTATTACAATTTATTACAATTGTGTATTAATAATACATATGCGTGGTAAAATCAGCAGTAATTAGAAAGTTGAGACATTTCTGTTATTAGTTCCATTTAATGAATAAGGCAAACCTTAAAATATAATAAATTTCCTTATTCAGAAAAATTACTTAAAATTTCAGTAAATATAATTTTAACAGCTTTTTATTT
>BMAW01043459.1:29639-56332 GCA_019974015.1 Nephila pilipes | reverse complement strand
AAAGAGCAAAAAATAATCAATGCTTCTGTGGAATTACTTTTTTCCTAATATTTTTAAAAATATTTTTTCTTATTTTAATTATTCGTTTTTGAGTTTTCCGGTCTTTAAAGAATGTTTTCAAATATTTTTAAGAATCTTAGGGAAAAAGTAATTCCACAGAAGCATTCATTATTTTTTGCTCTTTCAGATGCACTTTATTGCATTCAAATGGATCAAATAGCAAAGATTTGAGAATTCAAGTCAAAATTCCACAGGATTAACATTACATCCGCGAAATCAAAATGACGGGTAGACGGGAGCCTTAAGGCGAGAACTCAAATAATTTTAAAATTTAATTCAATTCAATAGCAAAAATTTCGGTATTTCCCTGTTTCCGAGGTGCACGATGATAAAGTGCCAAATGACTGAGAAATATCGCCAAGGTATGCTGTTTGCGAGATAGGCTTCACGAATTTGGCGACGGCCTTAGAATAATCGTAATTTGATGGGCACCATTATAACAGGCAAATACCAAAATTTTCTATTTTAATTTTAGCAATATCACACCCATCTGGGAACAAATTACTTGGCGCTAAAATTAAGAAACAAAGACTATCTATTTATACCTGATTTTAGAACTTCAAATAACCTTTTAACTACATAACGTTTAAAAATCTCTAGAAATTACTGTTCTGAACTTTTAAAGTTATGACTCTTAATTTTGGTGATTACAATAAAAATGATTAAGATGTCTTCCTCAGAAGTTTTAAACTTATCAATGTTTGAAGAAATTCTCCCCCTTCTCTTCTTCTTCTTCTTTTTTTATTTTTGAATGTTAATATGAATTTGAAGTAAACGAAAACGAAACAGAGTGCTAGAAGAAGGCAGATATATTGATGTATTTGTAATATCAATTTATTGAAATGAATTCGGTACTTTTCCGTTAATTAGGAACCATACAAAAACCGCCAAGTCGGCGCAGTTATTGCCAAGCGGTAACTATTACTACTTGGCAATAAGGATGTAATAAAAATAAAAGTTCACGAAGGTCAAATATTTTTTCAGTGTCATAATTTAGTCTTGGCAATAATTGGGCAGACTTTTAAGATTGGCGGTTTTTGTAAAGTACCAGTTAACAGTAGCATGAGTTCAAAAGTTTTGTTATAAATATATGCTACAAAGACCGAGGCTGTGTTGTTAAATAATGACATTGTATGAAAAATTTTAATAACTGAATTTTCTTCGCGTAAAAGACTTAATCACATAGATTTTTTTTCACCATAAGTGATTCATATTTTTCAAATAATTATACAATGGTAGAACTCCTTTTTTATTGAGAGAGATAAAAAGAATGAACCGGTCATTTATTATGAATCGATAAAAAAAATATAAATATCCAAGATATTTTGGTATAGCTTAATAATTATATACGTTAGAAAAAAGGACTGCTTTTACATAACCTTTTCAAAAATTAATTTGAAACTCTTTAGTTAGAGCACGAGTTTGGGCATATGTGTTCAGTGACGTAAGCAGAAATTAATTTTGGGAAGGGGGGTTGCATATCATCATTGCCATGCAACAAGAAATTTTGTGAATTTCCACTTGTTATAAAGTAAATAATAAGCTGCATCATTGGGGCGCCCCGCGGGTTGGTGAGGCGGAGCAAGCATTGGTAGAGTTTTATCAAGTGTTAAAAATTACAAAAATGTAGACCAGTTTGAAAAATAAATAAAATACCATGAGAATAAAATTTGAATTTTTAGGTGGTGCATTTTCTATAGGGATGACTCCCCCTTCTCTTCTTCTACAAATACTGACCCAAAGGCGCTCTTTCAGAGACAGCAAATACTTTTATTCTTTTATCAGAAATTAGCTTGGTTGAAATTCTTTTTTCTCTTTGTGATGAAAAAAAATTATGCATGAGGAGAAAAAAAATTTATGTTTAAAATTTAGAATATCTACAAAAATGTAATAAAAGAATTACTCTGGAATATTTCAATTTTGTGTGAAAAAAAATTGGGGGTGGGGGTGCATATGTCCCTTTGCACCTTCTTTGTGTAAACCACTATGTGTGTTTATTCTGAATGATTGCAATCGACGTAAAGTTAATATATCACAAGTGCACTTGCATATTAATTAAACTTCAAATCAATTACTTATTTTCAATGTTTCAGACCTTTCAGAAAGCTAATAACCATTACAGCTTGACTTAACCACTAATATTATGAAACAGACAATTGATCTTCATAATTATTTAATCTTTGTGACATGTATTTGTTCCAAAAAAGGATCTCATGATAAAGGTTGGTTATTTCTTATTTTCATGAGTACTAAATGCACAATTTTTTTGAGAATCTTTATCGAAAATGTTTTCTTGCCTTTCTTTCTAAAGAAATTAAAAATCAAATTTGTAATACTCAGTTGTAGAATCAAGAATTTTAACATATTTACAACATCAAAACTTTTCCAGTATTTTATTCAAAAAATAAAACTAAGAATAATACATTAAAAAAAGTTTAGTTGAGAAGAAAAAGGATTACGTGTACTGATAGAATTCATTAAATATGTTTCATTAAATTAATATTCGGTAACGATATTTTCTTCATTATAAAGATTCATAATAAATTGATTTTTCAACGAATTACACATATCTTAAACTTTTCATAGATCGATATGAAGCAAATTCTAATGTGCAACTATGGATCTTTAAATTTTAATTTTTAGTTTCATAAAGTTGGGATAATAAATAATATTTATTTTCTACTCCTAGAAATGACATTTTTTAAAAAAAGAAAATAGTTGTTTCATTACGCACAACGAGATGGCGCCACGAAAAATGAGGAAAATTACAGCTTGAAATATATTATGGTGTCGCCATCTAGTTTTGAATTATTTATGGAGATGATTAACTTATAAGATCTTTCTTAAGGCGGGGAAAAATTAGAAATAAATTAGAGAGAAGTTCAAAAAATATTTTTTTTAAAAAATAATAATAAAAAATAATATCTGCAGCTAAAAATTACTGAAAATGTTACCTAATAATATTTTAAATTTTGATTCGCCGATAAAAGGCCTAAATTAATGCTGTATATCTTTGAGAAAAGAATATAATATTCTGTTGAAGAGATACAAGATTCGAAAGAATATATTGTTAGAGCTTTCATTAAAAGGCCTTGATGATATATTCTAGCAATTTTTGAGCATTAAGGTTTTAGATTCTCCCATTTCTAAGAAATTTTACAACTATCCATTGAAATTCAGATGTTGGATGAGTGAAGCATTACATCAAACGGTAAATATCAAAAGCTGCAAAATGCGTAGAGCATGAAGTTGCATGATGGATAGGAAATGCGTGGAAATCGGCGAAAATATCATCAATGATACAGGATGCAAAAAAAGCTGAAACTATATACCCATATAAACTGTAAAGCAAGAGGAGGATGTGACGATTTGGCAGACTCGAACTATTTTGACCCTAATTTCGATCAGCATTTGCTAAATATTTTTGATTTAGATATTATAGAACCAGATTTTTGATGGCTTCGTGTGATACATAGCTTACTATGATTATTTTTTGTTGTAAAAGTAAAATTAAAAATTTTCTTCTGTTATTCGTTATGATATTTTGTTGTTACTGTTGCGTCACGATCATGAGAAGTAAGTTTCTCTGTTGGAGAGTGGCAACAGGTGTAAGAGAGGAAAAAATTGTAATTGTTTTTTGGAAAAGATGATGGCGAAAGAAAAGAGCGTTTAATGTTTGTGCTGTTTTGATTTAAATATATGTTTTTGATGTATTGTGTACATCATCTATAAACAAAACTGCCAACTTCATTTTCAGTATTGTCAGTATAAATAAAACCTTCAGTATTGTCATCTATAAACAAAACTGCCTACATTCATTTTCACAGTCAATCCTAATAGGAACTACAATTATGATATTTTTTATAACAGTGTTACAATAATTCATAATCTCTTCTGGGTGTATATGCGAGTGAAATTAGTCCAACTATAAGAATAAAGGCAAATGACACATCATTCACAAATATTAAAGACAAGACAATACACAGAAAGCAAAAGCTTGGACAGATTAACTGCACAAATAGGAAACATATCACTTGCACAGATAAGCAACACAAATACAAAGCAGCACCTGTAAAAGCATTCTTTGCACTTCAGCTAACTAGTTCGCACAAATAACAAATCTCCACAGTAATACACTGCTTTTCCAAGACATACTCCGATAATTTTTGGCAGATTCTCGCAAGTTACGTGCTGCTACCGGTAGATTCACTCAGAAACGCTATCGACTATTCCTCGGCAGACCCACTCAGCCAATGCCGACCGATACCAATCGATTTCGTGGTCGATTCCCTCTCTGGTTTCGCATCTTTGCCTTTTATAGACAATCCGGCCAGGTTTTACGTCACTGGGAAATTCAAGAAAAGTCCGTAATTTTTTCCCCACTCCAGATTTCCATTACATTCCAACATTTTCCAGAAATACCTTTCTTTTGTCAAAGTCGCCAAGTTGCCAAAATGGCTGCCAAATTCGTCGCCAAGGTTAAGAGGTAATTGCTTAAACTTTCTTCAGCTGACTGATGAAATTTGAGTAAATGTCTCTTTTCTTTATAAAAAAAGCATTAATAAGAAGCCTCATCTCAGATTCGGGCAATAGTATGAGTATTACTTATATTGATATCTTAATTGGGTAGATGTAAATGTATTAGAGAATTTAAGTACATTTTAACATTTTTTACATGTAATTTATTTTTGAGTTACGGTTTCATTTCATGTATTTTTCAAAACTGTTGTACCGTATACCCCGAAAAAAGTTAAGAACTTGTGACTGTGATGTTCACGCTGATGACATGCTCAGCTTAATTTAGT
This sequence comes from Nephila pilipes, assembly GCA_019974015.1. NCBI lineage: Eukaryota > Metazoa > Arthropoda > Arachnida > Araneae > Nephilidae > Nephila > Nephila pilipes. The sequence continues at coordinate 51,467 of BMAW01043459.1, read as the reverse complement.
GCGGTATTTTTACGGTATATAAGTGCGGAGATTTCTTCTTTTTTACAAATTTATCTTTCCGTGAGAAATTGAGTGAGTGATCAGAAATAAGTCTGAACGTGATAGTTTCTTTTTCTGAAAGCTATTTGTTATTTATTGAAAATATCTAATTTCTGTGGGGTTATATATATACAATTTCATAAACTTTTTACTACCTTTTCTTCATATATTTCATTGGTTTGTTTCTTTCACGTAGCACTTAGAAGCAAAGCGAGGGTTATAACTATATGTTTTTTTATAGAATACAAACCATAAATAATAAATTCTTTAATCCTAAGATAGACGCATTGAGAATATTTTTTTATTTGACTTTAATTTTTCAATTTGAACTTAATGCAATCTCATAAATAAATTTCTGGTTAAAGTCGGGAATAGAGTGTCCCCTAAGCGATTTACGACGAAACTTGAGGACATCCTAGATAGGTCGCCAAACGTGCATGACATAAGCATTGAGTATGCTTAGGGTTACCATAACTTAAATCGCCATACTTACATTATCATCGCTTCCAAAAGTCGCCAATCGCCTAGAGGGCACCCTATTCCCGACTTTAAACAAATTTCATTTCAAGATTGAGTTATAAGAGTTATAGCGAAAAATTTGCCTAGAAATTTTGATCGTTATTTTTCAAGCTATAAGAATTAGACACCCATCAGCTTTTTTGCATTTTTAAATTATTATAAAGTTCATTTTGTAAAGCTAATAATCATTATCTTAAACTATAAATAGAAATAAGTATTTTGCCTGTTTTCGAAAAAGCACAGATATCTAACAGTTGAGGTTAAAATTTGTATGCTACGTATATTACTTTTTTCGGTACTTTTTGATTATACCGGCGCAAGCGATGAAGTCGCCAAAAATGATACACCCGGTGCCAAACGGAACATGTGTTTACAGTGTGTTGTCGCCAATAAAATCTACTTGGCGAGATTTGCGCCGGTATAATGACAAAGTACTCTTTTTTTATTTCATTTCCACCCCACCCCCCTGGCATCTAAATTCTTAATATATATAATACTCCAACTAACAGAATAAAATATTCCGTTACTTTTAAGTCTTACAATATTCTGCAGGCATGTTTCCACCAACTTGACTGTCGTAATTGTTAAAAAAAATAAATTTGAATAGCAATTTGCTTCACTTGTTTAGTGACTGCTGTACAATTGAGGTATTTGAACAATTATTACGACTTTATTAGATCCTTTCAAACTAGAATTCTGTTGAATTTTTGTTGCTACTATATATTTATGACGATACAGTTGCAACAATGATATATTTGAAAGATACTTAAGTTCTTTTATATTACATATGACAACATTGAATATGATATGAATGATATCATATATATTATTATGCTTTTGTAAAAAAAAAAAAAAAAAAGTTTGTTGTTATATGTATTTCTTAAAAAAAGAAAGATTTTGCATTTTTGCTTTGCATTCAAATCCGGAACCATAACATTTTTTTCTTTTTGGAAATTTTACATGTAGGAAAGAGTGATTTTTTTTTTTAAATATCCTTTTTTGGACAATTTCAGATTTCGAGTTAGAAAATTTCTCTGTTGAAATGATATTCCGCGTTTAATACTAATGCAAATATTATTAACATTATATTGAATTTTGTTTAACTTTTATACGATTTTTTTTATACTTGTTAACTTTTTGTTCTCAATTAACATATATGTGATTAATATTAAATATTAAGATATATTAAGATATATAAGATTAAGATGTTAAATATTAAGATATGTGTGCTTAAGAAACACATATGTCTTAATATTTATCTATCTAAATTCTGTTTCAGTTTTAAAATCTCCTTTCAACATATTTATGGAATTTCTAACAACTTTTTTAATTTATATAATAGTTATGATGGGGTGGTGTTTTCTTCATGCTAGGAAATCCAAAACACTTAACATAAATTAAACTCCTTCGCCCTTTAATTTCAATTAAAGTTCTTTTTATAAGAATACAAACTGTACAGAATAAAAATCAATTCATTTTAAACGAAAAGAATTTTGATATCTTATAGCTTTTCCCCGTATGCCTTTTTTCAGAAAAAAAAAAAGTTCTTGCATTTTATTCCAACAAGAAAAAATAAAAGAACATTTTTAAAATAAATAAATAAATATGATACAATAAAAAAAAAAAGGAAGAAAAAAGCATGAAGGGTTTTCAAAAATTGAAGTAGCTTCAAGATGATTTAGACTATTGAAACACAAATTCAAATCTCAGTTTTCAGAAAAAAATCAAAAAATTTTATTATTTAAAAAAGGAATTCTAAAATTAAAATATGTTAACATGAGATAAATTTGGAATACAATAATATTTTTTTTAGTTATTGCATTCTAAAAATAAATATTTTTATGCTTATTTATCATGACTTCTGATAGATTAAAATTTCCATTTCCTTTTTGGAGAAGTGGTTCAGATAATATTTCAATTTATCATCCTTTTTATATTTTTCATTAATCCTTCCTTTAAGGAGTCTTGCTCATGGTCCATTTCCTTCGCTAATAATTTCTGGATATATAATGCAAGCTATAGTTTTATTTCCCCCAACTTCATCAGAAATTTCATTGTTTAAAGTAAAAAATTTATTTTCTCATGTTATTCACAAACGATATTTGTTTTTCGTACTTTGAATCAATATTAAAAACAAGTAATATATATATAATTTAAAGTCAATACCTATTTAAGTCAACAAAGAAAAAATTTATTTTAGTTATTTTTTATTAAATAATTACAATTATTATAAATATGTATATTCATACGACAGAATCACAATATTAAGTGGCAAAAGAAATTTTTTTCCAGCGATCTACACGCTTTGTCATTGAAGGTATTTATTCTTAAATTTATATCCTGCTAAATATCTTATTCAAGAGAATTTTTTTTCCTCCTATATGAAACTAAAATTAATTATTTGAAGATCAAATAAAATAAATTTATGCTTCGACGAGATTCGATCCGAAGCATGAATATTCTACGCCGATGCTGTACCAACTTTGCCATTGCAAGACAAATGACGTGCTAGAAGCATTGGCTTGTTTCTTAATTTATCTGGTAAATTAAATGGTTGGAATGCAGTTTAGCCTAACCTCCCTTAGTGACAGGAATTATTTGGCGTTATTTTGCCAAATGTGGCTACCCCGTACCGCTTTGCGGACTTAAGGTTCAACCATAGAAAATCGTCAAGTTTGGCAATTTTTGAAATCGCGCCAAGTGGTTAGGTTAAACTGCATTTCCCCCCCACTAAATTTAATTAATGAATTAATATTTGAAAAAATTGTATTAACATCAAGTGTCATCCACTACAAGTTTAAAAATGTATTTGAACTTGAGTGGATGAATAAAAAGTATTTTATGAACGATTGAAAATTTGTACAATATATATATATATATATATATATATATAATCTGAAAATAAATCCAAAATGCAGTTAAGAAAAATCTTGTAAATTATTCAATTACTCCTTAAGAATATGGGTAATGATTTCTTTTTTTGTTCCTTAATAATACGCCCTCTTCCCCCTCACCTCGAAAACCAATTTCATTATTAAAGTAAATAATGAAAAATAATGAAATGATGAAAATAGATAATGAAAAACCATAAACATTGAATAATTATAGAAATGAAATTAAAGTTCCTTTCTTCACGCCTTTTTGATTTCGCGGACATAATGTTAATTCTATAGAATTTCGACTTTAATTCTCATATCTTTACTATTTCATCTATTTGAATACAATTAAGTGCATTTGAAAGAGCAAAAAAATAATGAATGCTTCTGTAGAATTACTTTCTCCACCCCCCGATTTTTAAAAATACTTTTATTCTTCATTTAATGAATCGTTTGAGAGTTTTCCGATCTTTAAAAAACATTTTTAATTATTTTTAAAAATCGGAGGGAAAAAGTGATTCCCCAGTAGAATTCATTATTCTTTGCTCTTTCAAATGCAGTTCATTGCATTCAAATAGATCAAATAGTAAAGATGTGAAAATTAAAGTCGGAATCCCATGGAATTAACATTACGTTCACGAAATCAAAATGGTGGGTAGACGGGAGCCTTGTTCGTGAATGAAATGAATAAAAAACTTTACATTTATAAATTTTAAAAATATCTGGAATACTTTAAAGATTCTGTGGATGATGATTTTACATAAGTTTCTAAAAAATAATCTTAATGTTGTTTTGACTTTAATAGAATTTAAAATAATATACATCGAATGAAATTTAACTGTGGCTGTAGCGTATGAAATACCATGTGGACTATGTTTACACTTGTATGAAGTACTGTACACTGAAAGCTCAAATTAATTTTGGAGTAATTGATCATATTTCCTTTACCCTTGATTTTTTTTTGTTATAAGTCATGGATTCACAGTATTTAAATGAATATGGTTTGATTAGAACTTTAGGAGATGAGGATGATATTGCAAACGAAGATGAAAATGATGAGGTCAGATTATTTATATTCTTTCTGAATTAATTCTAAAATATATTTGAATTTTTCCCCGTCGCCAAAAGTACGCTAATTTAAGATCCACCCATTTTGTACCTCTGACTAACTTATTGAGTATCGGAAATTTCATGAAAGTTTTCCTCTCGAAATAATGATTGTATGTTTAGTAAAAAAAGTGAATCACTCAGTATCTTTTAGTTGACTTATTTCTGAATAAATTATTAAATTTAATGGAAATGCAGCTATATATTGTAATTACAAAATGCAAGTCTTTGTTGATTATTAAAATTAAGATGTATGCTTATTCTAGAAGCGACTTATGTTGCAAAAATTGTTAAAATTAAAATCATCAATGAAAAAAAGGATGCAAAGAAAAATGAAAATAAGTATATTTTGTATTGTTTTTTTGGCATAATGTATCACCTGTACTATTTAATCTTTATTGTGAATAATCAATTCTTAATTGAGAGAATTCTTTTAAGAGAAAATAATGCCCTAAGCACATTTTGCCTTTAAAAACTGCAAATTGATCCCAACACAAACCTGAAATGTTAAACCTTGGTGGACTTATTGAAGGTTATCTTTTGGATTTAATTTATTCTATATTTAAATTTCCAACTATTTTTCCAACCAAATGAATCATGACTATGCAAATTTAAAATTAAAAAGCGATGAAAAATATATGCAGATATATATAAATGTGACAATTGAAAATAGATTTAGTTATGATTGAGTAGCTAAGTTAAAAATGAAAATTAGAAGAGAGTAGTTGTTGATGTGTGTGAACCTACATTGATTGCTAACTGACTGTTTAAGAGAACCTTCTTAAGTGAATGAATGGAAGTTGCTATGTCTGCCAGACACCAGTATTTATGATTAAATTCACTCAGTTCCAGATTAGTGGATGAGAGATTCATCTTATTATTATTCCAAGCTAGATTACGTGTGTGTATAGGATTAGTAGATAAAAAGACCATGTATTGAAACAATTTAAAAAAATTAAAATATATTTAAAGTAAAAGCTTTTGATTCCTGTTTATTTTCTGTTATTATTTGTGTAATGAGATATTTTTAAGCTTAGTAACTGTTTAGCTGGCAAATGATGATTTCTGAAATGTATATCTGGGAGGCATATAAGGTATGATGTCTAAGGCCTAGTTCATGCCTATCTTCTGGTTGTTCATTTTGATTAGGCTTTTTCTAGTTTAATTGGTCTATGAAGTCTCTTGAGTGTTGCTTTGTTCAAATTTAAATTTGATTATATATCACTCAAGCTCCACAGATTTGGTACAATAATAAACTAAGCAGTATTATATAATGATTGAAACAATAAATATTATTGATTTTAATGTGCTTTAAATAATTATTTAATTGGATATAAAACATTTTTGAAATTATGAATAAATAAGATATTGGTTTTATAGCATGTATAATTCAATATTTAATGGATTCATTAGATAGAAATGTCATAATCCATTGGTTTTATGGGGTAAAAAGCAACAAACTTTTCTTTTATCTTATATTATTATCTCTTTTAAACTCTTCTTTTTATTTAATAGACATTATAGTATTTTATTTTCTGCATAAATGTTCTGAATACTTATTAATTAGCTACTGTTGTCTCCAAAAGTTCTTAGAAACTAATATTGTGTTGCGAGTTTATTTTGAGTATATTCCAATGGTGATTTCTATTGAATGCATTTTTGCTACAATTCAAAAGAATGTTCCAAATCATTGATATGATTTCTTAGCAATGTCATTTAAATTGAATGTATGCAAAAACTTGGGAGTTATGATCATTTTGCTGATGATTCAAGTGCTTAATATTTCCTCTCTTCTATTTTTTGTCCAATTGGATATTATGTTTATGATTGGGATGTTTCCTAAAATTTCAAAATATTTGTTTGAATAAAAGGTTTCATTGATTCTTTTCATTCTTGTCATTGGAAATATTACTATTGATGTCGTCTTAGGAATATACTTGATGTATACACTGGACTCTGTTACCGGTTTTGTGAGATTGCATGCATGTTTATTCCAAAAACTTTTTAAATGTCCAGGAATCCAAAGCTGAATTGTCTGATTATGAAAATGTTACTGTATGAAAATCTTATTCGCTAATTTTTGAAGGATTTTTTAATATTGTAGTTTTTAAGTGCAGATAGCATGAATAACTATCAGATCAAATTAACAGATTTTTGTTTAATTCTGTTAATCTCAAGCTGAGCAAATGGCTAGTGTTTTGCTGTAAAAATAGAATTAATATGATTTTTTTATTCTATAAGTGAATGAGGTATTTTTCGTGATACCTACTATAGTTGTTATATTTCTATTTTTTGATGCATTCATTGTTGTTATGATCTGAAATCTCTAAAACTGGTTATTGAAATCTTCTAACAACTGTGAATGTATGAAGTAAAAGTAATGAGGTGTAGATTTCACAAATATTCTATAATAACACATCAATCAATAACTCCCGAGACTAACCCAGAGATGACGCTCGTAGTAAACCAGTAACCAGGTCTTTCTAGAGTACTAACCTTTGCTTGAAACGTGTCAAAATTTTAAGTCGATCGGACCAGAAACAGCTGAGTTATCGAGGTTGGAGTAAAGTCGTTTTGTAGTTTGTTTAAAAGATGGAAAAAACCGAGTTTCGTGTTCTGATAAAACATTGTTTTTTAATGGGTAAAAAACACTGTGCAAGCGAAACAATGGATTGAAAAATGTTACCCGGACTCTTGTCCATCAAAAGCAACGATTTGTCGGTGGTTTGCCGAGTTTAAACGTGGTCGTACTGACACAAATGACGCGGAACGCTCGGGTAGACCTGTGGAAGCCGTTACACTGGAAAATGTGAGTGAAGTGACAAAAATTATAATGAAAGATCGTAAAGTGAAGCTCCGTGAGATTGCTGAGATGACACAGATATCATATGGAAGTGTATTTACTGAAAAAGGTTTTTTGAAGTGAAGTGAAAAAGGTTTTTTCCAAGTGGGTGCCACGATTGCTTTCGATGGAACAAAAACAGCAACGAGTCGATGATTCAGAAAGCTGTTTATCGCTATTTACTCGCAACAAAAAAGATTTCTTGCGGGGAAAAAAAAAATTTTTTTTTTTTGGGGAAAAAAAAAGATTTGGAAAAGTGTTGGAACGATTGTATCACCCTAAAAGGTGATCAACAAAAGGTGTTATGTTGATGAATAAAAAAAAATTTTGCAAAAAAAATGTTGTTTTCAATGTTAGACTCGGGAGTTATTGATTGATGTGTTAAGTCAGCCAAACCTTAGTTACATTATACTTCTTATCACCAATCACTAATAATTTACTGTGTTACATTGTCTAAAAGAAAAAATGCAATTAAACAACTTTATAAGCACTAATTTATTGTTCGCATAGTAGAAGCCTTTATCTTCTGTAAATACGATTTATACTTGATTTGTCCAATGTGAAGATATTTTCTTTAAGTGTTTTATTTCATTTTTTCACAATCCAGTTAACTTTAATTTTCAATATTCGGGACTAGTTCTAATTAGTACGACTCTCTTGAATCGGAGGTTTTACTGTATGTGGTATATATAGTAGTAACTTTTTAGACATATTTATTTTTGTTTTTGTAGTCTCTTTATTTTTTTCTAAATCTATTTAATTTAGGAGGAAGAAGTTGAGAGTGAATCTGAAAAATTTTCATCAAATTTTACTTTTGATGACAATTATACTTTTCAAAGCTCATCTTGGAATGATATTCTAAAACATGCAAAAGGTAAACCAAGTACTTTGGAAGAAAAGATTGCTCAAATAAGAGAAGAAAATCGACAAAAGAAGGTATATTGTTAATTGAATTAGAAAATATTTTACTCACTAAGTTTTGTATAGCTAAATTTTTGCATCTAAAGATGTACTTGATTTCTATTTGTTATTGATTTGATAATCAGTAGGTTAATTCTTAAAGTAAGCAGAATAAAAAAGAAAATTGAATTAATTGAAAGGAATTACTTTGAAATTAATTTAGAATATATCTCATTAAACATTATTTATTCAAAATATTGTTCAGCTGTTGCTTAAAAAGATTTTAAATTATTTTCCATGTAAAGGCTATATTTAGGTAAAATAGCTTCTTCATATATTTATAAGTAATAAAATGTAATTATACTGATGATTGATATATAATGTATGTACAAGAATTGAGTATGTACAGATGGTATGTAGTATTGATATATAATTAAGGTGATCAGGTTTTAACATTCATAAAGTGGAACACTATTGACTAGGGGGGGGGGGTCTTGATTAAAAATTTGGTCTATAATGAGCAAGAAAAATTTAGAATGCAAAAATAGTATTTTAATATTTTTTTAAAATTTCAATACAAGTACAATTTACAAATATAATACATTAAAAAATTATGTTTAGTATTATTTTATTCTTTGGCATATTTCTTATTTCAGTTAATTTTTTTAGTAGATTACTGTTGTTTAAAAGGTCTTGAAATTTTTCATATGGATTTGTTAAATTATATTTTAAACGTAAAATGGCTTTCAAAGTCTCAACACTTAATTGTGATTTTTCTGATGTGCACTCTTTATTTACTGTAGAAAAAACGAGTTCAGTTGCAGCATTAGTTCCTGGTAAGGACAACACATATTCCACAATTTTTAAAGCATTAATGTATGAAACATGGTTTGTTTCAAAATGATGAAATATTTCTAACCATTTGTTCTCTATTGTGATTTGTGCTGAAACCCAAGAATTAACCTTTTCCTTGTCAATATATTTTTTTTAATAATGATATCTCTTTAAAAAGATCATTTTTGGAAATATTACTATTTGGGAAATTTTGAGTTTTATGATCAAATGATTTTTGCACATTATTCCAATTAAGTTTGTGTTTTCATGTAACCCAATAAAAATGTTTAATATTATTATACTGTATTGTCCACTCTTCTAAATAATGTATGCAGTTGCTATAGAACTTTTTAACATGATTCATGATATCTGCACGATTTATTGCACCTTGTTCTTCTAGCTGGCGTATACTATTACGGATAGTTAAGGGAAGAAAAATATTTTCTAACTTCTTTTGACACTGAAATTTTAAACTTCATTTGCTATTTTGATTACCAAAATTTTGTCAACTTCAATAACTTTTATAGCATTTTGAAAAAGAGCTGCTTGATTGTGTATAAACTACAGCCAAATTTTTGAGGATTCTTTTTCAAAAAACTCTTCTTATATTCTAGGACATTTATCCTGTGACAGAAAGTAGGATTTCAAAGGATCATATAGTTTCAAAATTCTTTCCACAGCTGGCGAAAGAGCTAACCAGGGGTTTTTACTGTATCCAAGTATTTTCCGATATTTGACTCCCTTAGTTTCACAAAATTCTTACAGCATTTCAAAATGCACAGTGTATATGTAGAAATAATATATTTTAATAACAATATTTTCTACATCTGCAGGCAACAAATAAGCAGCTGTTTGAACAGTTGTATGTATTATGTGCCCTGCGCAACCCACACCAATAATGTTTTGATTAAGGTTTTCATTTAATTTATAAAAAATGTTATTTGCACCTCTTCTTGCTTTTCCTCCAAAATTTGCATTTGTGTTGTCTGCACAATATGCAATCATTTTAAAAAAATTTTTCTACAAAATATTTATGGAACTGAAAATTATTTCAGAAGTTTCGTTGGGCAAAAAAACAAAATCTAAAATTCTAATATTTATTCCATTTTCCTGAATCAAAAAATCTAATAATGGTTGGAAATAACTTTATATTCTTAATATCAGATGCGTTAGAACATATGGATATAAAATTAATTTTTACTAGATTTTTGTTCAATTCCGAAAATGCATGTGGGGAAAGCACATTACACACATTTGCTTCAGATTTTGTCTTAGTAGAGACAAATTTTTTGTTGAATAACTTTTTGATAACTTGTGATGTACATTCCATAGATCTGAAGGAAGGATTATGATTAATAGTATAAAAAAACATAAGTCCTTTCTGCTAATGCTAGTTTCTTTTCTTTGTCTTCATAAGTAATTTTTCTAAAAAATTCCTTTATTTTGGAGTAAGATGCAGGAGTATTTAAATATCTTTTATGTTTCTGTGTCTCCAAGTGCTTTGAAATATCATTCCTCCAGCCGTGCAAAATAGAAAATTCACTATAAAATAAAAATAAAACGAGTATTGTCTGCCAAATTCTAGAAAATGTATGTATTTATTAAATAAATAAATTACTTACCTAAATCATCTGAATAGCTGATTTGTTGATATCACTTGTTTAACTAGCGCTAGCCCGCAATACGATGTGTATTGCATGAGAGACAGTTACAAAACTCTCTATGTGAAGGCGTTACTTCGTGGACTACCAACAAACTTTTTTTATACCCTGACCCTTTTCCTCTCTAAAATTTCCCTCCATTTCCAATTTTTGTATAAGACGTAATTCCTTTACAAAAACAATGTTCCAAATGATGCTAGATCGCAAGGGAAACATATCGCCATGAGAATAAAATCTGTGGAAGTGTACAAAGTGTTCTCTCTTCATTTTACAGCTACAAAAGGTTTTTGTTGCTGCCAATGCCAAAAAAATACCACTATTCATTAAGTCCAAACAGTGGTGGTCAAATTCTAGCAACTGATCAAGGTGAACTTTGATAAGCAGTTCCTGATAATCTGTTCTCAACAATTATTTTTATTATTAAAGTTTAACACTATTGAATTTACAAAAATAATGTAAAACTCATATTCTGGTGAAATAGCTACATAAAAGTCAAAAACCGTATATTCCCTTTTTGTTCTCCTGCCATTTCCTAGCTTGTCGTGCATTCTTTCTAAAAATCAGGACTTTTTTAAAACCCTGTGGGATGTGGGATAAATTGTTAAAAATCAGGTCTTCTGGTCAACTTATAATAATAATGGATGCATGTTTATACATATAATATAAATACATAATAATATATGTACACATAAATTGTAACACGGTTGTTTGTTTAAAGCAGGGGTCTCCAAACATTTTAACCTAATGGCCACACTATCTCCTCAACCAAATCCCAAGGGAAAAGACCTAGCTAGCTCATCATATCAATATACTGTAATTTTGAATTACTTGCAAGATTGTTTTGATTGTTTGATAGATTTTATGATATACTTACAAATTTGAGAAGTTTTATTACATACTTTTTAGTTGAAAAAGTCACAGAAAGAATCTGAAAAAGAAAGTACTGTCAATGGTGATGAGGAAGAAAAAACTATAAATAGTGATGAGGAAGAAAGTTCTGATGAAAAAAAAATTAATGATGAGGAGAATGGCATTTTAGACAGTGAAGTTGAAGATATTCAAGTTTCATCAGAAAATGAAGATAAAGCAGGTATGCTTTATTAAAATATATTATTTTATTTTTAATTTGATTTTTTAGATGAATTATTTTTATAATAATTGCATAAATATATCTCAACATTTTAAAATTAAATGACAGATTTATTTCTTATTAAAAAGTTTTTAAAATTCATAATTGCTAAATATTTCTTTAAATATTTAAGTTCAGGTATTACTTTTAATTCGTTTCTTCTAACAAATTCAAAATATTTTTTCTCTCTCTTTTTATATTAGTAACTTTCTTACTGTTTATAATTATGCATGTTTATAAATATATATATATATATATATATATATATATATATGTGTGTGTGTATGTGTGTGTGTGTGTTTGTACATATGCTATTTGTACCATTCCTATCTGAGGTGAGAGATACTGAATGTGAGATAAAAATGCTAATATTAAAATTTGTAATACCACAAAATCTTTTATTGTTGTCAAATTGGTGATGCAGCATATTTTGATTTAGTTATGATGATGCAGCATATTGTAATATAGACGTATTAGTTATGCTGATGAATAGTATTCATTAAAGCTGATATATCTAATTTAGAAGAATAAGAGTGAGATGGGGTTTATTGTGTAACCATTCACTGACAGAACATTTTAGTTTGGCAATATTATTTTCTTTTTGGGGGGAGGGGGGCTGGGTCCTTGCAAATAAAATTGTTCAGAATGTAACAAAGATTGTATCTCAAGGTGAACATGGATAATGGTTAGGATATTCCAGCACACATAAAAACTTAATAAATGTGTTTTTAAAATTAAAGTCCAGTTTTTTTTAAATTTTTTTTTTGTGTTCTGAAGTAAGCTTTTTTTCATTCATTTTACTACATTTTTGTTCTTTATTCATTCTGTCAATTTTCGTGACAGTCCATTAGAAATGTTTTTTTTCATTTAAAACTGTAACAATGTACCAACAACCATATATTATATTTCCAAGGAGAATATAATAGTGACCCTCAGCTTTCTTCTTAGTGTACAGTTTGGTCTGAAAAGGCATGAATGTTTGATTTATGTACCTGAATTGCAATATCCCTTTTAAATATATATATATTTATCTTAGCATTTTTATGATGTATTGCAAGCTTTTATCTGTAATTAAAATGTTTAGAATGAGTCCAATGTATTAATTAACGGGTTATTTTCACAATTGGTTCAGATTAAGTAGCCCTTAAATTGGATTCACAGAATTGACCATTTTAAACTTGGTTTATCTGATTTTTTTTTCTAGTTTTTTACAGCATCCATAGCAAGATCCATAATTGATTCTTTTACTACAATTGAAAGTGAATTATTTGTTATTTTTGAAATATTGCGTGGTTATGTTATAGTGTGTGCCAATTTCGTAATCATAAAGACACTTAATTCTAATATAAATAAATGATAAATTCTAAAGTAAATCACTAGAATGCTACTTGCCATTGAATTAACAATAAAATGGTAGCTATACATATTCAACTATCAGCTACTAATATATCTGAATCAGTTACTGAATCTAATTTATTTGTGGAATTTTCTGATAAGTACAGGGCGATTATAATTAAAGTTAAAGTTTCAAAATGCTGTAAAAAAAGAACGACTGATCATAATGACGTCAAATTTGAATGGAATATTATTGAAGAAGGGGGGAAAATGTATGGCATAAAAAATAGTTCCAAGTTTTAGCACAGATGGTGCTGAAAGTGTCAGAATATGTAAATAAAAAGACCTGTCATGCGTACAAAACATTTCAGTTGTTATAAAAACGCTGGGTACACAGCTTTTCCCTTTTTTGTTTCTGAGAAGTTCGCCATGACTGTCTCACTGAAGGACTGTGCTCTGCTTGTAAAGCTTTTTTTACAAGAACAATGACTGTGCACCAGTAGCTTTGCAGAAGTTCCGGACACTCAAGGGGAAACACAAACACACACAAAAAAGGCGTTGGACCAATGACTACCAATGGTCTGGAGAAAATGATTGAGAAATTGAAAAGACAGGTTCTTTTGATGTGCAATCTGGTAGAGGGAAGGAAAAAATAGATTTGATGGTCATTGAAGAAGTGGCAGCAGCAGTGCAGGAGGAATCGAACGATGGTGTGCAACCATGCAGTGCACAGGGAATTGCCCGAACATTGGACAGGCCTGTGAGCATGGTGCATAAAATTCTATGAAACATCCTTCATTGCTATCCTTTCAAAATTAGTTGTGTGCAGGAGTTGTTTCTTTCTGACCTGCGAGCAAGAGAGACTTTTGCTTTAGAATTTCTTGCTTGCATGGAAGTGGACAATGAAGGGCCATGGAAAATTATATGGACAGACGAAGCCCATTTCCATCTGACAGGATATGTCAATGCACAGAATTGTTGAATATGGGCAACAGACAATCCACTCGCAACTCAACCAATACCACTTCATTCTGCAAAGATCACTGTGTGGTGTAAGTTTACGGCATCATTTATCATAGGGCCATATTTTTTCAAGGAGATGGGTACTTTCGGTCCTGTTACCATTACGGTCACTTGTCAACGCTATGAGTGTCTTTTGCGCAATCACATTCCAGATCATTCCAGATCTTCAACAGTGTGGATGGGATCATTTTTGTTGGCCAAACTGAATTGGCCTTTGATAATTAATGCCACAAGCAGAGTAAGACAAACTCTAATATTTTAAAATCTAATTTTATTTACATGATATTTACAAGACTAATTAATAACATCACTCTTTAAGCCAAAGGCTACAGTATCACAGTCAAGTTAAACTTTAATCATAGCGATGGTCTCGTCAAACACAGCCAAGATCACATCCACCATATAAGCTCTCATTTCATCAACTAAGATCTCATTAAGCACCACTTCGTACATCTCCATTATATATATCTATAGAATCTGCATTCGACACTGTCAACTCGACAGTTAAGAATCGGCATCCAATGAAAAAATAACTTTGTATGACGTAACTGAAAAATACTGTCAAATGCAAATTCCCAATTCCTTTGCCAGATGCGTGGGATGACATCATATCGGCAACACGTAATTCCAAAACATTACCAGTTGAGATTACCGTGATATGACAACAATTTTTATGCAAGATGGCGCTCCCCTGCACATTGCAAATCCAGCGAAGCAGCTGCGGAAATCGCATTTTGGAAATGCTAGAATTATCAGCCGTCATTTCCCTACAGCCTGGCTGCCCTGATCACCTGATCCTAATCCGTGGGACTTCTGGCTGTGGGGCTATCTGAAAAATTCTGTGTTCAGTACTCCGATTGGATACTTGGCTGAACTGAAGGCACACATTGCTCAACACATTCTGAACGTGACCCATGAGACACTTCGATCAGTTGTGGAACATACAGTTTCTCGATTTTATCTTGTTGCACACAACAGTGGGCAGCATATTGAACTTGTTTTGTGCCAGTCTCACGACGTTTTTAAAAATCGATTTGATGGATGCTTTTTATGTGGTTTTTGGCCTTAGGACAGTTAAAAACCGATTTTTCCCATCTGATGTGATATGACCTTCCTATGGTGGATGGGCTTATGAGACCAACAATATCACACCTGTGCAATCATGCACACTGAACAGTACAGTTGGTTTAACGTGTAACTTGCACCTTAGTCATTGTTTTACGATTCATTTGTCATTTGTAATCATAACCTTTTAAATTATGATGTTCACAGCACCACCTGTTGCTAAAATTTTGAATTATTTTTTTCTTATGCCTTACATTTCCCCCCTTCTTCAATAATATTCCATTCAAATTTGACGTCATTCTGATTAGTCTATCTTTTTTATAGCATTTTGAAACTTTAATTATAATCACCCTGTATATAAAAGATTATTTTTTTTAAAGAGTAGTGGTACCTTTCATAGCTGCTTGTTAAAAATAAAAATTTTATTTTCAAAGCTTCTTTTGTACCCTCTTCAAATCATTCATATATCCCTTTGTATGTTTATACCATATTTGAGAGCTATTGGAATGGAGCATTGGAGAAACAAATAGATGCTCAAGATAAAAAAAAAAAGCCATGACTAACAATGTTAATTTTGGGTTTGAAAAAAAGCAAAATTCCGAAAGTGGAGAGAAAAAGACTATTTTATTTAATGAAAGGACAAACTTTTATTTGGCAGAAATGAATCTTGGAGAGGAAAAAAGACTTCCTTTATTCAGTAATAATTTTTTTTATTTAGGAAATAATTTCTGCTTACAAGTTATGAAAAATGCTTAAATTATTCTGCAGTTTGTGAACAAAATTATTTATGATCAAAATTAACTTAAGAATAAACTGGTTTAGTAGGGATAAATTGTTATGCCTATTTGATGAACCTTTTAAAATTAACTGGGCCATTATGGATATTTTGAAGTATTTTTTAGTGGAAGTGTTAAATTAGTGACTAATTTATGTCTTATAAAAGAGTTTTTAATATTGCAACATTAATTACGAAGTTATAAAATATTTTATTGAAACTTTCCTTATTTTCATAATTGTAAATTTAGTAATATTTTTTTAAATAAATGAAAAATAATTATTTTATCTATGTAGCTATTTAAAAAGATTTTAACTTTTCAATTTTTGAAATATTTAATCATAAAATAATTAAAATTGTATTTTCTTCTCTGACTTTTGAAAATTCTGAAATATATATATATATATATTTTAAATTTGAATTGATTTGAGTTACATTTAATTAAACTATAGATATAGTAAAGGTAAAGAAGAAAAAGAAAAAGAAGAAAAGAAGCTTGTTTGAAACTGATAAAGTTGTTACTGTAAGTAGTAATTCCAAATATGTACAATTAACATAAATTAGTTAAGTAAAAAAAATAAATAAATGCTGGCTAAAATAGTGAATAATTTACTTGGGAAACATCTAAAGGATTTGAATTTACTTTTCTATAAATGTTTAGTTTATATTTGATTAAAGTTTGGTTTTAATTATCAAAAAAATTATTATATATATATATATATATATATATATATATATATATATATATATATTAGACTTGAACAACCATCATTTTTGCTTAATTTGAGTAGAATGCACTTCAAGAATACTTTTTGTTGTATTATTTATTATTCAATTGAGTTCTTAATTATAAATTTTTTTATGAAAAATCAAGAAAATAAGCAATAGATTACAGGCATGCAATAATTTTTTACAATCTAATTAAATAGATGTAGTGTGAAACTGCACAATGTACTAGATGCAAAATGAATTAATTGCAACTATGCAATGTAATCAACTTAAAAATTGGCTTCAACTTGATGAAAACATTTGTGAGTCGAGATACTGACAAAATGTGAGAGCTTAAATTCTACTAGTGCAATATTTCTATGTTTGGAATATTACATCATACTTTTGAATAATAACAATAAACTGTTTTTTTCTTTTTCTAAAAAAATTTAATTATAATGAATATGAATGTGTATTCATTTAATTTAATGTATTTGAATATAAATTAATTGTATTTTAACAAATTTCTTATAATTATATTTCAGATTGATGGTAATATATTAGGTGATGAAGTTGAATTTGATCCTTCAATAACATTTCAACAAATGAATCTTTCCAGACCATTACTAAAAGTAATGACATAATATTTAATAATTTTTTTTTTAATTTTTAATATGAATTAAATTTGCTTTACTTTTTTTGTGTTGTGGTTAACAATTACAAATAAAACAGCTTAAATCAATGCGTTTGTTTTACATCATTTCATAGAAAGAATAAATATATTGGAACAATATTTTTATAGTAATAATTTTAGAATAAGTTTAAAAAAAATTAATTAAAAATTGTGCTATAGTAATTTTTTTCTCATTAAAGTTGTATGATATGTTTTATTAAAAGATAAAGTATTTTTTTCTCAGTAAAGTTATTAAGTTCATTAAAAGAAAAATGTTGAAAAATCTAGCAAATAATATTTCCCCATTTTTATTTGCTAGTATTGTTCATTTTCTATTGTTTTATTTTAATTGAATGGAAATTATTTTGAAAAGATACATATTCTATACAAATGTTTTTGCTTTTGCTTTTTGAATAATGGACAGGTTCATGCTGTATTATTTTATAAAATATTTTGTATTTTAAGCTTTTAATGGGCTGAAATTTCTGATGAAATAAATTTTAGAAAATATTTTGTAATTCCGACTGACTTAATCAAAATACAAAAAATATACAGTAACTCAAATTTAAAAATATTTTGTATTATAATTATTTGCTTTTTTTTTTATTATTATTTTGATGGTGAAATACATATTTATTATTTTAAATATAGGCTATTACATGTATGAATTTTCTTCATCCTACTCCAATTCAAGCTGCAACAATTCCTATTGCTTTGATGGGTAAAGATATATATGGTTGTGCTGCTACTGGAACTGGTAAATATTTCTTTATCATCTTTTCTTTACATTTTAAAATACTTCATTATGACCTTTTTTTTTTTTTTCTTTTTCAACTATTTTTTATGGCCATTTTTAAAATGAAAATTTTCATTTTTACTTAAGATAATTATTTATATATTTAATGCTTTGACTATAAGCTGCTGTGATTATTATAGCTTTGAGTACTCATGTACTTTCTTACTAAAATATTTGAATAGGTAATATTATCACTATTAAATATTTAAAAAATTTAACCCAAAAAATTTAATGAAAATGTTTGATATAAAAAAAACCCGGCTTATGTGAAACAATATTGTAGTCCTGATAAAATACTATGTAATTTCATACATTTCTTTCTTTTAACATAAAACAAAACCCACTTAACATTAATAAAAAGATTTTGCTTCTCAGACCCAGATTTTTTTTTTGTGACTTTTTTTTTTCATTAGACTGAACAAAATAAAAATTTGTTGCTAAATTGCCACTTGATTGTAGGTAGGTAAAGGCACTGCCATAGGCAAAACATTTTAATAAACTGTTCAGTTTACTTTTGTAATTGGTGATGGATG
Source organism: Nephila pilipes (assembly GCA_019974015.1). Taxonomy (NCBI): domain Eukaryota; kingdom Metazoa; phylum Arthropoda; class Arachnida; order Araneae; family Nephilidae; genus Nephila; species Nephila pilipes. Next base: position 32,652 of record BMAW01043459.1, on the reverse strand, counting down.
TTTGAAAGTCAGTGCATTGTGCATCAAAATTTGGGAATTTTTGTTAAAATGAGTGAATTTTGTGTGTATTGCTAACTCTACATTATTGACTATAATTAAAAATATATATCAAAATTCTGCAATGTTCAAGGTAGTAAGAAAACATATTAGAATGGCTAAACATTGAAGATTTAAGAGTCAAGTTACTCATTTGGTTCAAACAAGTTAGGTCTTAGAATACTCTCCCATATTAGGACCTTTATTGCTGGAAAGAGATGATGAACTTGACAAATGAGTATTGAATTTTCTGTATTAGGTATTGAAGTTTTCACATGCAATATGTGTGTATATAATGTATATATACATTTTGTGAAAGACTGATGATGAATGTTGGATAAAAATATTTTTGTTACATTAAGACAAAAAAAGTTGACTTTTAAAATTATTTTTTTTTTATTAAAACATGGTTTCTTTTATTTTGACACATGTGTCAAAATGCACATGTAAATAAAGTGTTAAACTTAAAATGAGCAGTACATTTTAAAAGAGAAAAGAAAATAATACCAATAATAAACTTTACAAATTATGAATTGATTACAGACATAAAGCTACTTTAAGGTACTATTTTTGTTTGCAAATTTATAAAAATTGGAGACCAACCACCACCACCACCAATATATTTTGGGCATCTATAAACTATGATCAATAGCAGGTACTTGAATTTGTACAGTATGAGCTGGAGAAAATTTTCTTTTTGAGTTTCATAGTATTTTTGTTGCTGGCAGTAAAAGGATTCTCTTGCTGCTGCTCTTTTTATAAAAATAAGCCAGACAAAATGTTCAGTCGAGGCTTGATATGAAGACTTAATAGATTGCTGCTCTTCAATATTTTTCTTAGGAATATAGTTTTCAGTATAGTTACTACTCAGATTTTCAGCAAAAATATTAACAATTTCTTCAAGCTGTTCTTTGGTTTCAATATTTGCAATTTGCATGCCTGGTAAAGATGACAATGCTAATCCTCTTTTTGGTTCCCCGATGTAGTCTTTCTATATAAATTAAAGTATTGAATAACACAAAAATTGAGGAAACCTTGAATAAGTTTGATAAACTGCAGAGTGTTCATATAGATAGATCATAATAAATAGATCTTTTGTGATCTCACAGCAAAACAAAGTGTTGGGTATTTTGGTCGCTCTCTGGATATGTCATCTTGTTTCAATTCTCACCAGAGCTTATCTGTACCTTTTCAGATATCCTGACGATGGTCCAAATATAAAAGAATATAATCAAATATTTGGAATTTCACCAACATATTTAATATTTTAGGACATTCAACAGATAACATTGACTTTCTTAATTTTGGTCTTTCATCATAACATGTCTCAGATGGCCATAGCTTGGCTTGTGAGTCATACAGCTCTGATGTGAATAAAATATATGTAAGAAATATGGCAAACTAAACTATCCAGTATTAAAAAATAAGCAATTTCTTTCTTTTGAACAAAGTTGTTAATAAAATGACCATTGTCCAAAAGTTATTATTTAGTAACTATTCTTGTTAATTATGGAACTTAAAAATGTTATTGAAAAACAAAAAAATTTTGTACTGTTTCTATCAAACAGTTGTGTAAAGAAAAGGTTCATAAGTTAGATTTGCTTGTGGATGTTGTCCATCTCAGCAGCTAGTTTCCAAAAGTTTAGTTGATGATTTGTTAGGGCAGTTCACTCAAGCTCTTTTAAATGAAGATAAGTTAAAACAGACATGCTGATATTTAATCTGGGAATGAAAAATAATTATTGAAAAATTTGTCTAGAAAACTCAAAGCATTTCCTTTTGTAGTTCTCATAATGATTATGTATTCAAATAAGCTCTATTGGGAAAAAGTGAATGAAAAATGAAATAGTGCTATTTTGGAAGGAGGTTTCAGGGGAATGAAAATTTCATTGCTTATTGAAATCATATACAGTCATGATTATTATGGCCATTTCTAAAGCAATAATCACAGGATCAAACAAATTGCCCTGGGGGGAAAATTTAAAAAATAATGTCATTTTGGGAGAAAAAATTAATTGGGGAAATTGTAAAATTACCATCTGATAATACTGAATGATTGACTTTCAAATATTCCTCTCTGAAATGTGGCTTTCAAAGGCAGTGTAGTTAGCCATCTTTATATGTATCATGTTTAGAAATGATATTTTAGAATAAAAATTTTTTTTCAGGTTTTCCCCTCATTTTACTGAAATTTTTTTTAAGAAACAACTTGTATATTATCTGTTATTAATATTAAAATAAAAACCCATCATTTTCATAAGGTGGATGGGAAAAAATGTTTTTTAATGGTCTACTGCTATCATATTACTGATAAATTTTTGTTTTTGCTAAACTTTACATTTTATTCAAAGAAAAGTACAACATGAAAAGTGTTTGTTAATACCAAAGCAAATTAGCAATAATAAAATGTATTTCATTTAAAGATATATTTTTATATTTAAGGCAAAACTGCAGCATTCATGCTTCCTGTATTAGAACGTTTGCTATTCAAGCCAAGAGACAAACGTGTGACCAGAGTGCTGGTAGTGTTACCAACAAGAGAACTTGCTGTTCAAGTATACCAAGTTTCAAAACAATTGGCACAATTTACGAAAATTCAAATAGTTTTGTCTGCTGGTATGTTATCTCATTAATTAATTTTGATATTATTTCTATCTATGTAGGATTTTCCAGCTAATTATCAAAGTATTAACTGTATTTTCAAATAACTGTAAAACCAGTTTCTCAGTTGTTGGATAGATGGCACCAAGAATCAGCATCGTGTGATAGCTCACGCAGCACCCCCTATTCCTGAACAAATCTGAGAAATGTTTAGTACTCGTTCTCTCTTCTCCTTTTCACGGTGTAGCTGAACTCCGAACGCCAGCGCACGCTCCAGTGCCTATTGCCGATATGTTACATAGTTGGGTAGCCATCTGCCTTTCTCGAAGGAACGAGTTATTAAAAATATGTCAACTTGTACATAGCAGCTTTTGTA
>BMAW01043459.1:0-29629 GCA_019974015.1 Nephila pilipes | reverse complement strand
AGGTTTTATGTTGGCTAGTTCTAGAATTATTGGCCAAACTCCCCATCAACAAAAAATATTATTAAAAATGGTTAAAACCCCAAAAATACAATTGAAAAGAAACTAAAAGCAAACTCAAAAACATTAAGAACAAATTAAATAGTAAAAAAAACAATACATGCCCAAATAAATCTTCAAAAACAAAAGTTAAAATAATTACAAAACAAAATGTTATTATAAATACAAAAAATTAACCAAAAAGAAAATTTTTAGCAATTACAACTTACTATGTGTATGAGAACTACAAACATGGTGTAAAAAATGAAAATGAAAACTCATTTGTAAATTAACTTTCAAAGATAATTTAAATTTAGAAGTAAGATTCATGTACATGTTGAAAACCCATAAATGCTAAATTTCAAATCAAACAGACTTGAAAAAGCTTAAAAACTTAGTTAAAATAGCATAGAAGCTAATGAATTTTTCCACTAATATTTTTTTCCTTGTGAAAGAATAACATTAAGAATTGATCTTTTATACATATGTATGTTTTTCTATTTTCTATAAAGATTATTTTTAGAGCACTATTATAACCATTTCTGCTAAATTAGGTCTTTGTGTAAATGAAAGTCTAATGAAAATTGCTTATCATTTTTGTTGAAAGATATATCATAAACAGATTGCAAGAATTTATTATTGAATAATTGTCTCTCACAAATAATATCCGATTTTCAATTTTCTGAAAAAAAAGATTAAAATGAATAATATGGTAAATATATGTTTCAACTTGTGAAAAATACTTTTCTCAGTAAACCTGAAACTATATCTGATCATTTATTCTATGATAAAACAGATACACCCAACTTTTTTACACAATTTTTTTTTACTTGATTTTGCAATAACTCAGTTCACCAATGTTACGTGACCAATGTTACTTTTTTACATGAATTTTTTGTTCTAACACGAATCCTCCAATTTTTTTTTCCAAATATTTAAATGCTGTTAGTTGTTAGTCAGTAGTTTTATTCCTAATTTCAATTTGAATATTTATATGTTGTATGTACCTATAGAATGAATTTTCACTGCGCAATAATTTTAATTTTTTTGTAATAAAAATGAACTGTTTTTTTTTTTTATAAATATGTAATATGGATTTCATTGTTACTTTTTTTACATGATTTCGTAGGGAATGATTTAGAATTCTTTCATCTTATATGATTTTTTTAAGTTGTGAAACAGATCCCCAAATTTACCATATGTCACACATATTTTTTTACTTAAATATTTTTTGCGTGGTTTTCTGAGGAACGTATCTACCACCTTTAAAAAAGAGTTGGGAGTATATTATTCTATGGTAAACAGAAAACAGAATTTGAATGATAAATATCTGTTATAATATTGTTTTTAATATAAAAATTTCTGAAGAAGAAAACTAAATAACAAATATCTTTCTGCTGTTGAAAAATGTTGTATAATGTCTTTTAGTTTATTTTAAAATATTCCTATGTATGCTACAAATAGGTGGTTTGGAATCAAAAGTCCAAGAATTGGCTCTAAGGCAAATTCCAGATATCATTATTGCTACCCCTGGTAGATTATTGGATCACCTTGAAAACACCCCTTCATTCGATCTCCATTCCATAGAAATATTGATTTTAGATGAAGCAGATAGGTTTGTTTCTTATTCTGAAATTTGTTATTTAGTTATAATTACAATTAATATTTAGTTCTTTTTCCTTGACTTTTTTTTATACATGTTACTATAAAAATGTTATTAGAAAATTCAATAATTATTCATATTAAACTGATTGCTCAGCTACGAAGTTCTTCAATTTCATCCTTTGTTAATTATAATTTACTGCAAAAGAATTAATGTATTACTTTGAAATTTATTAAATTATGTATAGAGGAATTATAATTTCATGAATACTATGTATTTTTTCTTATTTGACTTGTTTTAGTATTTGATATGTATGTGTTACCCCCCATATTAATTAATTTATTGGACTTTTTATTTTCCCTGTTATTTTAACTTGAACTGCCAATATTTTGTGACCACTTAGGGATATCACCAAAATTTTCCTCTTGCTCTGCCCTTTAATTTAAGTGGTCATTTCACCTATGAGTGCACTGATTTCATTAGTGATGGATCTCGACTTTGTTTCCCTGGTTTCGGATATTTATTCAAACTCAACCACCAAAATCTTGTGCAATGAGAGCAAGACAGATCCGATCCCCATTAAAAGCGGGGTAAAACAAGGATGTCCTCTAAGTGGACTTCTCTTCAATGCCTCCATTGACCACATCCTGCAAATTACTCAAAACAATGCCAAGTGCAAGGAAATTCTTGCATTTGTGGATGATATTGTTCTGGCATCTTTGGAAGTGGAGCTCAGGGAGCATATCTCTGCTGTGGTCCTTCTGCAAGATCTTGGCTTGACTGACAATCCTAATAAATGCGTAACTCTTCATCTTTCCAGAAATACTTCAGTTGGCTCTAGAAAGACTCTTTTCTACATTAATGACCTGCAATTAAAGAGTCTAGGAGATAGAGATTTTTACCAATATCTGGGTAAACCAGTTGGCTATTGTATACCGAAGGATTTCATAAATATTAATGAGGCACTGGATATTTCTCATATGATTTCAACTTCAAAACTCATTCCATGGCAATTCTTAGATGCCCTGAAGACTTTCTTTTTTTCCCTCCTTGTGCCACACCATGAGAATGGCTCAATTTGGCAAGTCTGTTTGGTCGGAGGTTGACAAGTTAATCATAAAAAAAAGTCAAAGAGGTTCTCACTCTCCCTGCCAATGCCTCGAATCACTACATTTGGGGTCATAGGGAGAGTGGTTACTGTGGAGTCCCTTCTGCAGCTGTTGACTCAGATTTATACCTGATCGACTCTGCTGATCATGTAGGAATCCGATCAGGTATGAATCCGAGCCAACAGCTGAAGAAGTGTAATGAAGTGTGAGAAGTGTAATTTTCTTACACTTGCTCAACTGCAGCGAACTATCCGATCTCAAATCAAATGTCTCCAACAGACAGAGACTTTGCTAGCTATTTGAGTGTGTTGTTGAACCTGGAGTGTAAAATATCCTCCAATGCCAGGCAAAACACCTGGACTCTAGCGAGCAAAGCCTCCGCGAGTATTGGAGTAACTTGGACTTTCAGTCATGGCATGCCGTCACTTAACTTCCAAGGCATCGACATGAAGCCTTATCAGTGAAACTGTTATCATATTGTGGTTATCTCAAATGGTAATGTTTTGGAATTACATTTGCTGATATGACGTCATCCCACACATCTGGTAATGGGGAATTTGCATTTGACGGTATTTTTTTAGTTACGTCATACAAAGTTATTTTTTTCATTGGATGACAATTCTTAACTGTTGAGTTGTTGGTGTCGAATGCAGATTCTGGATATATAATGTGACCTTGGCTGTGATTGATGATACCATCGCTATGTTTGTAGTATGACTTGACTGTGATACTGTAGCCTTTGGCTTAAAGAGTAATGATATTGATTCGAGTCTTGTAAATATCCTGTAGATAAAATTACATTTTAAAATATCAGGGTCTGTCTTACTCTGCTTGTGGCATTAATTATCAAGGGCCAATTCAAGTAGGCCAACAGAAACAAGGTCCTAAAGATCCTGCACACTGCCATCAGATTTGACCAAATTGAGAAACTTCTGAACAACAAGTCGCAGGGCAAGGTCCTTGATTGCTCTAGATTGTGCAAGTCGAGCTCCATTTCCTTGCAGATGGCAAATATACCAGATTTATGGATTGGAGGTTTATTCACAAGGCCTGACTTAATTTAGTCCCTTTAAATGAGGCTTTGGAGAACCTCCAATGATTGGAAATGCAGGAAGTGTTGCTACGCAAATGAAATGCTGCCACACGTTATGAATTATTGTGCCTCTTACTCCTATGCTTGGCAACTTCGACACAACACCATTGTTGCCAGGATAAAAAAAGTGGCTGCCTACAGAGGGATGGTACTTAGTGAAAACCAGGAGTGTGGTCTTCCGGGACTTAGACCAGACCTGGTGGTTTTTAACAGAGCCATCAGAATCATAGATGTGACTGTCCCCTTTGACAACACCTACCAAGCCATTGAGAAAATACGGAAACTAAAGATTACTAAGTACCTCTCTCTGAAAGATCTCTTTAAGAAAAAAGGGTACAAGGACATTGAAATCGTCCCCATCATTGTTGGTCGCTTGGATCATGGGACGTGGAAAAAATGATCAGTTTCTGAAGAAAATATGCACTTGTTTTTATCTTTGTGTGATCAGGAAACTGTGTGTCTGATGCAATAAAATGGAGCAAGATATTTTTGTTTCTCATATAACTAACAAGTGCCAGTACGCCTCTGCACTATCGGACAATGCTACTCCTTTCCTTGGGGAGGAGTCTCCTATTGATGAAATGCAAATAATTGTACATATTTTTGTTTATTGCTTGTAATTATTCTATTAATCTCTCGTATATGTATTATATTCTTATGTATCACATTTATATACTTTTTGAATGTTAGAATTTTTAAGTTTCCTTGTAAAATTTGTAACCTTAGCATTTTTGCTATGACTCCAGTCTCTTGTGTGGCATCAGCAAACTCAATGTTAAAATTTCATCATAAATTCATGCATTTTGGTCATTATGGTGTGATATTTGATTATTACATACAAGAACTGTATATGAGTGGTATATGAATAGTTTTTCTTTATGGGAGAGGTCAAGATTTTACTTTTAAAAATCATAAACAGGAAGATATGGAAACAATTAGTATATTTGAATATTTTTAATTATTGTAAAGGATTCAGGATCTCCTTGTATATGCTTCTGTTTTTGTAAAATATTTTTACTAGTGGTGCATACAGAGCTTTTCTTTTTAGGGAAGCCCAAATTTTACGGTTGATATTTGCATTTTAAATACTGCTTTTCAATAGTAATTTAGTAATTGTTTGGAGAGTTTAAATCCCATGAAGCCTCTTCCCCTACATACACCACCTGATTGATGTGTAGTGAGGCGGATGCATGTTACATGTAGTCGAGGTCCTAAGTAAACCCGTCGGTATGGTGTGGAAGTTTGGAGAGGGAGAAGCCAGCTCAGGTGTTGTTGCTTGACTGAGGTTCAAAATTACAAGGTCCATAACCAATAGCCTGTCGTATTGCTTCTCAATGTGATGTTAATAAACAATCACACTCGCCCCTATATACACCCATTCATGTGCACAAACAAACACTTTTGATCTTTTTAATACTTTATTACATTTTATTAAGATAAATGGTTTAATAATAAGGGGATTGCTTAAGATGATGTTCAGCAAGGTATTTTTACTGAATAAAAAATTGCTTTATTTTTTAATGCTGAAAATCTATAAAAATTTATTTCTATTTTTTACAATGATATTCAATTTTTTGAATTGGATGCTCAATAACTTGTGGAATGTCTAACTAAATAACTCGTTATAATAAATATTTTTTGCTATAACACTAGTTTTTTTTCTATAATTTATTAGGATTCTTGATGAATATTTTGCTGAACAAATGAAGGAAATTATGAATCACTGCTGTTATGAAAGACAGACTATGTTATTTTCAGCCACTCTAAATGATGATGTATGTCATTTTAATTACTTTAAGTTTTTTTTAACTAAAATTATTTTTATTGTTTAATTGCTATCCAAATGAACAAATTAAATATTTTTTTCTGAACAGGTAAAGGATCTTGCAGCTACTGCATTAAAATCCCCTGTTAAAATTTTTATTAATAGCAATACTGAAGTTGCTATGAATCTACATCAAGAATTTATTCGTATTCGCCCTCACAGAGAATCTGATAGAGAAGCAATTGTTGCAGGTGATGAATTTTTGAATCAATTATCATTTTATACTTGTTTTTAAGTGAAAATAAAAATCTTTTTTTTTTTCGCTCTTCATAAATATATATCACATACATCAAGAATGACAAAATGTGACTCGGACCTGTACTTGTAATTTTTACTTTTCAATTAATTAGCAATGAGCAGAAATGAAAAAATATGTTTTTAAATTAATTATTATTATATATAAATGTTTTATAATATATATATATACCTTATGAAATCGAAGGCAAGTTTAAAATAAGTATTTTAATTCACTCTGCTTATTGTACATATTTTAAATTTACCTCTTACTCTGTAAGGCATTAGAGTTATGAACAATCATTTATCATTATTCATTTCATGGTAGATAATATAGTTTGTTTCTGTTGGGGAGTGATATGAGATGAGTTCACTTTCAGTGCACACTGTTAAAATGTAAGGGTGTGTTCTGTTTCTTGTCTTCTCTCTTGTAATAAAGATGTTATCTCTAAAGATAAAATCTCTTTGTTAACAATAAATATGATATATATGTATATATAACAAAAATATGCCAACATGAAGTATGATACAATGTTAATTTATCCCATAAATTAAAAAAAACCCGGGGAGATTACATTAGCAGAGTGTTTACAGCTTTAGAAAACTAGATAATTCTTTCATGTGATTCATTTCCATCAGTCTTATTTCAATCAATGTTTTTTATTGGTTTGATGTGCTTAACTGTTGCTATATATAATTTTTCTATTTCAATTAGTAGTGAGCACAAATTAAGAACTGTGATTTTATCATTAAGTAAAACCTGTAATGTTTCACTTACAATATTATTTACTTTTAGAATTTTGACTATTCATTTTTTGCTAAATTCTATATTTGCTATATCAAGATTTTTTTTTTGTCTTCAGGAATTTATTTTTGCTCATGTTTGTTAATTATGAATTATTGTATTCAAATTATTATATTTCTCATACTCTACAGCTCTTCTATCACGGACATTTCAAAATCGTGTCATGGTATTTGCACAAACTAAAATGCAAGTGCACAGACTTTATATTCTGCTTAGCCTAATGGGTATCAAGGCTGCTGAGTTGCACGGAAATTTAAATCAACCTCAACGTTTAGAATCTTTGAGAAAATTTAAAGAAGAAGAAGTGGATGTTCTTGTTGCAACTGATGTAGCTTCTAGAGGTTTAGATATACCTGGAGTAAAAACAGTAAGCCCCTTTTTCAATACTTTATATATAGTTGAAAAGGAATAAAAAAATCATTTTTCTTTCTTTTTTAGCTTTAGAATTCCCCCCCCCCCTGTTTCTTGTTAAACATATAGTTTTAGTTCTTACATTTTAGCAATTCTTATTTTATGAATTAATTTGACCACTGGTTTTCTAATAATAAGAGAATTAAAAAAGAACTATCAACCGAATGTATAATTTTGTAAGTCTAGTGTGCACAAGTACTACATTGAAAAATTATGCGATCAGCAAAATGGTGAATAAAAATAAAATGAACATAAGAACAGCCTGTGAACATCTTTAATCATATCTAGCTGAATTTATATGCAAATCAAGATATTGAAGGAAATAGATACTTTAAAATATTTTTTAAATGTATTGAAATACAATTTCTCCCCCGAAAGAAAAATATCCGCTTAAAAATGTAGAAGTAAATTAAAAAAATAATCAAAATTTAAACTAAATGAGTATTTGTACAAACATGCTAATTTTACAATATTTTCCTGATATATTTGTGATAATTAAAAATTTAACAATGTAATATGTGAAATAATTGCATCTAATTTTTATTTATATCTAATTATTTTTAAAAGTTACTCTGTCATCTTATACTGTAGTTTCTTGCATTAAAATTGTTTTATCCCCAAAATCTCTGGATCAGTTTAATATTGGACGGATACTTTAATTACATATCTTTTATTTTTGATATCTATTATTGGAGAAAATATAATAATTGGTTTAAGGTCTTAAATCTTAAGTCATAAGTTTTATACAAACATACCCAACTTTTCTTTTTACATGATTCTGACATAACATGATTTACCAATAAACTTCTTTTCATGAATTTTTTGTTCTAACATGAATCTCAAAATTCGCCCGCGCCCCCATATTCAAATTCTGTTTTTACCTCCTAATACCACCCTTTTTGATTTAGCCACTCGATCAGGATATTATAGCAGCATTTAAAATGTCTACATAAAGCAAACATTTAAATATGTTTTAGACTCAGTGGAAGAAACTTATCTGTTGTCGAAGCATGGAGAAAGCTTAAGATTATGGATTGTATTTTTTACTCAATTTCTTGGGAAATTATTTGAAATTTTTTAATCTTACGCGATTTTTTAAAGTTGATTAATATAATCCTGAATTCACCATATGTTGCATGTATTTTTTTACAAGAATTTTTTTCGCATGGTTTTTTGAGGAACATATCTACCGTGTAAAAAAAATCTGTGTGTGTGTATATATATATAAATTAAAAATAATGTATATATATATAAATTAAAAATAATGTATGTATATATATATATATATAAATTAAAAATAACATATGTGTATATATATATAAATTAAAAATAATGTATTTATATATACATTATTTTTAATTTTTTTTTGTGTCACTTTTGTTAACAAATGTATTTGGAACCTGAATGTAAAGAAAATAATTCTTAATATAAACTTTTAGGTAATCAATTTTACTTTGCCATGTACTCTTCAGCATTACATTCATCGTGTTGGCAGGACAGCACGAGCTGGTAAAATAGGAAGGTAAATAATTTTAATTATATATTTCTGTTACTAATTATCATACATCAATGACTTGAAAAATATTGGTAAAAATATTGGTTGATGAACTATAACCATTAGCTATCCACACCACTATATTCTTCATTCCTTTTGATTTGTTATTATTTTCCATCTCAATGTTAATTTATATTTCAAATTTTTTTTTGAATATATGATTGTCAACATGTAGATTCTCAGTATATTCATAGATCTTTGAGTCTGCATGTTTTTAAAAATGCTGTAATAATGTATTTTAACATTTTGAAAATAATTTGTGAAAGCCATCTCATTAATTATTTTGATTTGTTATATTAATATTTTTTGTTCCCTCGTGATCTGAAATGAAAAGGATTCAGTTGGAAGCTATTTGATTCAAAGTAAAATTAAATTTTATTGTTTTTCATTATAAAATTTATTTTATTGGTTTTATTTTCATTTTTTTTTTACTTGTAGCTAAAATTCTAATAACCGAATTAAAATTTTACGGATTATTTCCTTCTATGTGTTTTTGAAATTTAAGTTAACTGATTGAAAAATTGCTGAAGTGCAATATCATACCAGAGGAAAAGTATGCTGTCCATTACAGAAATTTCTGTGTATATTTTTAAAAACTATTTCTGTTACTGAACTATCTTGAAACATTAATTTTTTCTTGATTCCTTGCATTTTAATTTGCTTTACTCAAATTATAAAATTGAACATTTTTATTTTAACAGGTCCGTTTCCATGGCTGGGGAAAAGGAAAGGAATCTTTTGAAACAAATTATCAAAGAGGCTAAAAATCCTGTTAAAAATCGAACGGTTCCGCCAGGTAAGTTGCATATTTTGTCGTATTCTGTTAACTTTATATCATATAAATTTTTATTGACAAATTTTGTTGAACATTTTGGAAATAAGGTCAGTTAAATAGAATAAATATCCTTAATTTTGCTAGGTTTAAAAATTATTGTTAATTAAAATAACTGTTTTGTTTATAATATTTTGTATGAGATGAAGTATTATTTAACTTTTGAGGCTTCTTTGAACAAAAATTCTACTTTATAATTTCATTTTTAAAACCTTAATGTGCATCATGAAATTAAAAAAACAATATAAGAAATGAATGTAATTTTAATCATTTAATAGTTTATATACCTACGAAAATATAAATAACATACATATGAAATATTTCATGATTCCCCTTTTTTCATTAAAATTTACAAGTTGCTGTAAACCATTAAATCTGTGAGAAGCTATGTCTTAATGAAATCTATTTATTAGAATATGCTCTATAGTAAAATGCCATTTTATTGCATAAAAAATGAAAGCTATTTTTAAAATCAATTATTCCTTTAAACTTTTCCATTCAGTATGTTTTTAAAAATATAAATTTATTCGCAAATTTATTTATACTTCATATTGAATGTTAACTGCACATTTTATTAAATTATTTGAAATTACTTAATGATAAATTTAGATCAGATAATTGGTGTCTTCAATTTCATTGTATGTAATAATTTAATTTTAGGGATATATTGAATATTGAAGATAATGTTTACAGATATACTGAAATTAAATCTGAAGCTTTGTCAGTTCCAATTTTCTCATTTCATACTTTATTTCTGAGTTTAGAAATCATAGCAAAATACAAAGAGAAATTGCAAGCACTGGAGGAGGATCTTTCTAAAGTTATGAGAGAAGAGAAAGAAGAGAAGGAAATGAAACTGATAGAAAAAAATATTAAAAAAGCAGAAACAATAGTGACCGGAAAGAATGAATCTGAGACCAAAAGAAAGTGGTTTCAAACTCCAGCTGAAATGAAAAAAGAAAGGCGTAAGTATTTATTTAGTTAAATGAAGTTTTGTTGTCAAATTAAAGGGTTTGAACACATGATTTACATATTACTAAAATTACATATCAAAAGTACCAATACTTTCTTTATCCATTCTTAAGAGGTTTTTCTTACTTTATATTAAGTATGAGGATGAAGATATTTAGTATGAAATTTTGCTTTAACTATGCTCTCTATCAATCAAATTCAATTTGCATTTGTTTAGTCTGATATTTAGAATAATTTATTGTATTGAATGTTATTACCATTTATCTTTAATTTGTAGTAATTGTAAAACACAAATTGAAAGTATTTTGTATTTTTTTAGAAAAATTTGCTATTAAGTTAAAAAGATGATTTTGCAATTATATTTGTATTATTAAATTATTTAAAAATGATTTTTTCATAATTTTTTTATATAGTTGCATTGAGATTGGGAAATCCAAGTGGAAAGCGCAAGAAGGTTATACCTACAGTAAGTAATTGTTAAGTAAAATAAAGAAAATTAAAATCTTATTTTACTGTAAAATGTTTAAATTTCTTTTAAAAATTTATTTTTCTTGAAAGATCCCCCCGTAAGAGATTTGTATATCCAACACAGTGTGAAAATGTATTATGCATTATTTAACTCTCGTTATCACCAATTTTGTCTCTTGTCAACTTTAATTGTTTTAATTTTTTTTTATATTGTGTAATGTTCATATGATAATTTCTGTTTTTTTTTTTTTTTTTTTAAAATTCATCAATTTAGGATTTTTTAAAAAAATTATTATTGTTTAAAAATTATTTTGTATTCATCAAAATAAGAAATATAAAAAGGTATAAAGATGTGCATAATTATGTGTTGCATAACTTTTTTCCTTTTTACTACAAAAAAGTAAAAATTAGTGTATCAAAATAATCAAAATGGGAAGTGTTATTTATCTTAAAAAAATGTTCTTATTTATTTTAATTGTATTTTTCATTACAGTTATTATTAAATTATTGAAACATTTTTAATTACTTTAGGTGCTAATTAAAAAAAAATGATGTTGTGTGTAGATTCATGTATACTTTTTTCAGGTGATACGTTATTAATATCTTTATACAATGGGGAGATTTTAATGATATTTTACATCCTGTATATTTGTATACCTCTACTTTTGTTGTCACTTTTGTTCTTTTTCATTTCAATAATTAAACTTGAATATTTTATAAATTTCTCATTAAGCATTCTGAATCAAAAGTTTGCTTCCCCCCTTTTTTTGTAAATATTTGTGCAGAAATTAAATGTATATGAATTTATTTAATTATTAAATTTGTAAATCTGAATATAAATAATGCCTAAATTTGTTGTTTTAATATGTTGATTTTGGAAAAATTGTCTTAAAATATGATTCGAAGAATGTAATTAGAATTTTACTAAAGCTGTTTTGAATTTTATTATAATAGTTATGGGAGGGGGGTTTAAATCTTTCAGACTGATGATCGTATTGAAGTGGACCTTCAGAAAGCTGCAGATTATGCTGCAAGAGTGGCCAAAAGGGCTCGTAAACCAAAAAAAATCAGAGCTATGCCAGATTATGATGATGAAAGAAAACCCAAACCAAGTAAGTTTAAAATTTTAAATATCTGAATAAGGAGTATAATTTTAAAATTGCAATGAATTATTTTTTATTTGAATTTGAAAATTCAAAAAAAAAAAAAAAAAAAAAATCAAGGAACTTTAGGGAATTATTTTTAATTATTGCTGTTGCAAAATAGCTATTATAATTATTTGTATTAATTTGCAAATATATTTCCTACAGCAATTAAAAATGAAATTCATGACTCAGAAGGTATCTAAATTCACATTTGTAAGAAACCATCTTAAGCTAGTTAGTCAAATTATTAATAATTGTCTAGATAATACTCTTGTAAATCTGTATTTCAAAATCCTAAATTAATTTCTATTTCTGACCAACTTTTCTCTCTTTATTCTTATTGCTCTTGTCATTAGCACAGACGAGAAAGTTTTAATAAACACATAACTGTTGCAGCAGTAATTTTAAAAAGGCATTTTAGAACTGTTTTATGTTTTATGGTTTAAAGCTTGATAATTTATAAATGCATTTTTTAAACTATTTTTCAGAGAAACAGAAAAAGAATAAAGCGACTAAAAGATCTTTTGAAACAGAACTTGGAGATACTAGTAAAACAGCTATCAAAAAATTCAGATATGAGTAAGTAACATTAATTAAAATCTTTAACAGTGTTTATTTAGATTTTAATTTTTTTTATTCCTTTGGTTATTTTTATAACTTATTTATGAACTTGATATGATAATTACATAAATAGTTTCAGGAGGAGTCTTGCATTATATTGAGCTCGTGCTTGTAAATAAGAAAATTTAAATTATGTTGGATAAGTTTTATATCAATTTTAAGTCTTTTTCTGTTACACTCATGCATTAATATTATATCAAAGGTAAATAAAATCATGCAGTTATTGTTATAAAATAATAAGTATTGATTAAACATATGTATTGTTCAATTAGTAGTTTGTATGTATTGATTATTAATTTTAATTATTAATACATGCAAAATAGTATTGTATAGTATTAATACAAAATTACAAGAAGTTATAAATAAAATACATTTTATTGTTTTTTAAAATAAATAGGGATTTTTTATTATTCATGAAAAGATCAAGTAATTATCCTTTTGCTTAGTGTTGTTATTAAATGTGTGCCTATAGTAAAGCCTTTGACCATCTTTCAACTTGCAAGATTTGTAAAGTTTTGTACAATTACAACATTATATGCATTGTAAGATTAATTTCTCAATGTTCGTTGTGGTGCCTAGTGGTCATGGTAGCGGACTTGCAGCTGGCAGTTTCTCTCTTCTGTTCAGCTGTAGGTTCGAACCTTGATGCTGCTAATGACTCACCATGTACCTGGGTCTGATGCTTGTTAAATCTATTGAGGCTCAAAATCCTGCCATTGGTGTGGTGTGAAAGTTAGGAGATAGGGGTGCCAGCTCAGGTATCATCCTTGTCACTTGACTGAGGTTCAAAATTACAAGGTTGGTCTAGGTAATAGACCTCATGTTATTTCTAGTGTGACGTTAATAAAACCGAAAAGACTGGCTATGTTGGACCACTTGAACTGTGCATGATATTTACAATTAATTTAGTCTATGATCAATTGAGTCAGTTCTTTATCAAGAGGTAGGGGTTAATGAGATTGCTCTGCAATTATATTATTTTATATTTTCATTATTTTATATTTTCTGTTGTTTTATAATTTATTTGTTTCAGGTTAAGATTAGCAACCTACTGCATGTTTCAAATTGAAATTTTTTTTTTCAAACATGAAGATCTTACGAATTATAAGTGTCTTACATCCCAAAGCATGGAAAAATTTCATCCTTCAATTTTTTAACAGTATCTAGCATTATTTAAAATGTGAACTAGAATACTATGTGAGGCATCTGATAATAGATTTTAAGTTTTATAGCATTTGATAATAGATATTAATTGAGAGAGGAGATTGAAATCTAGTGGTATAATCTGAATTGTTACATATTTTTGTTTCTCCTTACTTAAAATGAGAAATAGAACATACAATTTTTTTTTATCTTCAGTAAAAGTACTTTAATTATGATAATAGCAAATGTATTTGTTTTAAATGTTATTGTTAATGTCACTTTTATTGTTTAAATAAGGCAAAATTTTGCATGTTCTTTAGTTCTATATTTGCAAGTAAAGTACATGTATAAATCAATACAGCAGGTTTAGTTCTGTATGTTCAATAGGTTTTAGCTAGTCCTTTGTTGATAACTGACAGAAATTCAAATGTATAAGGTTTTTTTAAATTGTTATTTAAATTGTAGGGCAACATACCATGAGAAAATGGAGAATATGAATAATATGAAGCAGAAGAAAAATAAGCACAGCAAAAAATTTAAATCGAAAACCAGGTAAGTAATTTTTTCTTTTATATTTTGTAGTAGATTTAAAAATAGTTATTATTTTAGAAATTCAATAATCAAAAAATATTGTTAATTTAATCACTTTCTTGCATATTTCTACTAATTGATATATATATATATACACACACACCAAACTCTTTTTTTTTTTATATGATTTTGAAATAACATGGCTCACCAATATACCTTTTTACATGACCCCCCCCCTCCAATTTTTTTTTTTTTAAATTTTTGCCAGTGAAGTCAGAACAATAAGAGCTATTAGGGGGGGGGATGAGAATTCCATTCGACAATCAATAATTTTTGGATTGAAACTCAGTTTCTAATCTTTTTATAGTCAATATCTTATCCTAAAGAAAACAGAAAAACACATGGTGTTTTGGATAGAAGATTTATAGGAAAAAAAAAAACTTTTTATTGATGGGACAATTATAAAAGAGAAAGCACTTAGGATTTATAAACAACTTCAGGAATTGGAATCACTAACCAAGTCTTCAGGCAATGAAGAAACTGGAATTAAATGCAAGTGAAGGATGGCTGACAGGTTTTCTAATAAGACATTCATTTCACAATGTTAAAATAAAAGAATTAGCATCAGCAGATGAAAATGCTGCAAAATGTTTTCCTGATAAACTAGCAACAGATAAATAAGATTCCAGATGAAAATCATATTTTTTTTACTCATGATCCTGACAAAGAGCAGGCATTAAAATTTCAATATAATCTAAAGTTTTGTGTAGCAGTATATCAAGAATTATATGAGCAACTTGAGAAACCAAAACAGCTACTAATATTAGACTTTGTAAGAACAAAAAAATCCAACAGAGGCCGTTATTAACAAATGAAACTCTTTATTTGAATCAAAGCCAACAGTTGTGCTAGACATATCTGCTGATTATAGCATTTTTAATCCAGTTCATAATAAATGTGCAAGCTTGTAATCAAGTAGTGATGAATAGTTGTTAGTAGTTTTATTCCTAATTTCAATTTGAATTTTTATATGTTGTATGTACTTATACACTGAATTTTCACTGTACACTAATTTTAATTTTTTTTGTATTAAAAAGGAATTGTTTTTGTTTCATAAATATGTAACATGGACTTTATTACTTTTTTTTGCATGGTTTTTTGGGAAAATATTCTTAGAGTTTTTTCATCTTACATGATTTTTAAAAGTTATGGAACATATCCCCAAATTTTCCATATGTCGCATGTATTTTTTTACATGAAAATTTTCTGCATGGTTTTCCAAGGAACTTATCTATCATGTAAAAAAAGAGTTGGGTATGGTATATATATATATATATATCTTTGAATTTTAATATCAATTTTAGAATTGTAATAATTATTAAACTGCTTATGCTTTTAACAACTATGTAACACATAAAATGTATCTTATAGTCTGCAAATTTATGCATGATTGAAACAGATTATCTGTATCCTTTGTTTTTTTTATATCTTGTACTTAATATATTCTAAATAATCCCAAATCACATAGATTCAGGTCTGGAAATTGGAACAGAATGCTAAAATAATTTGATTGCAGAAGTTGTGTCTTAAGATTATTTCTTCTGTTAAATATCTCTTTTTGAGTATCTCAACAAGTGATATTTTACAAGGTGTAATATGTGGAGGAACATGTAATATATGGACATAACATGTAATATGAGGAGGAAATCCACCTTATGTAAAGATTGTATTGTTGCGGCTTGTAAAGTTGGAACAATTGAAATTTCTAACAATGATACTTATCATTGCCCATTGATAGCCAGAGGATCTTACTAATGTTAATATGATTCTAAATTAATTAATATAAGATATCCACATGCCATTTATAAATTTTGGTGAAAAGTATAATGAGATATATGATATTGAGGATGGTTTTTTTTTTTTGATACTCAAACTTAGTAATGCAGTTCTGCCCTTCAACAGAAGTTTTTTCAATTTTTCTCTATTGCTACAAAAGTTCAATATTTTTTGGTATATCTTTGAAATGTTTAGATATATTGAATCTCTTTCAAACTGTAATTTCTGTAAAGCTGTAGGTGTGTAACCATTTTTTTTTTTTTTTTTTAAATTTTGCAATAAAGTAACTCAACTGAATTAAAAACCATTTTGAGTTGCTTCCTCTCAGAAAGAGATTTGAGCTATTTGCATGCAAAAGCTGATTATGTGGCATTTTTTGAAACTTTTGGGTGTGTGCTTTATGAAATTTTACAGAAATTTAGAATCTATTAGCAAATTTCGAGAGTTAAAATTTTTTTTTTGTATAAATGGGTGGTATCAAAAGTTTCAGAATTGTTTTAAATAAGAATGTATTGTTGTTTTTCCAATATTAAGTTTAAATACACCTTCAAAGCGAAGTTAAAATACACCTTCTTATAATAAAATACATGATAAAAATAATATTCACATCCCTTATAAATATTATTTGGTATTTAAAATTTTTTTTAGATCTGGGGTGTTTTTCCTAGGGGGTGGCTAGATGTTATAGCCACTCTGCGCTTACTCATTTAGATTACCTATTACGACAAAATCAATAAACAATATAAAAATTTTAATGAAAAATTCATATGCATGCATATAACAATTTTAAGGAAAATTAAATACAACATATATGTGCAATAAGATAATAATAATTAAGAATAAAATTGTTGTACAATATATACTATTTTCATAGTAATATGTACTTTTTTTCACTTTAATATATACTTTTTTCACTGTAATATGTACTTTTATCACTGTATTAATAAAATATATATTTCAAATTATCCATATATTCTAAGATAATGTGTATCCACATTTTGTGTAGTTGTTAATTTTACGATGGAAATAAATATGGTAATTAATAAATTTCGATGACTTATTTACTATGGAACTTTTCAAAGCAAGTAAGACCAACTGCTTGAAGGCATAGTGGTACACTACAGGTCTGGCACAGCCATAGAGAATGATGAGCATCTTTTCTTGTGCTATAAAGCGCATATCTTCTGTATAGAGCATCTTCTGTTTTTATTGGAATATAGAAAAAGCCTCGTGTACAGATAAGCTCTTTCTATACATTGTTTACCAAATTTATAAAGATGAATTAAAATTATATCTCATGATAAAAATAAAATATTAGTGCTCGATAATGTTATAAATGTATATAATGCTAAGTAAAAAATTTGAAAATATATACATAAGCAAAGTATTCAGAGTGTCATGTCTGCCTCAATAAAACATTCTGAGCGAACACAGAAAAGCTATACTCAAAGGTTTTCAAACCAGCACCCGTCTTGTCACATGTTGTAAATAAGATATGTTTATATTATCTACCTCCATCAGCCTCATGTGCTCACTTAGTGTGCTCTGGAATAGAGGAAGAACGATACATCCAAGGTCAATGTTATATGCTCTAAGTGGGCAGGAGCTGGACTCTCTATCCACTTCTAAAAACTTTTCAGAAACCTTATTATAATAAGTTGTTTTGCTTTTGCATTTGTTTAAATTTATTCAGGTGAAAAGCACATATACATTTGACTAGTCAAAATGTTTTGTACAGATCAGAAATTTTATTTAAAATAACTAAAATACTATTTGCATGATTTCTGTGTAGAAAGACCAAATTCAGTACTCCATCAGAGGATATTATTGGTTAAATAGATGTTGTGCTGCCATAAGCATTGATTTTCATGCATTTCTGTTTCAATTAACACATGTGACTAGAATATCTTTTCACTACCCCCTTAGAGAAAAATTCGTTTGTATGTTGCTAGAAGTATTAGCCACCGCTCACGAAAGGGTTAAAGCAAATATCGAGGCTTTTTAAATTACATATATTAGAAGAATTAATAGTTACAAAAAAAGGAAGCTACATAATTTGAGGTAAAAAAATTGTGGAATTAAATTAAACATTTATTTTTGTTACTGTCACAAGTTCTCAGTTGTATGCTTTTTATATTTGATTTGCAATATATTTTTTTATATCAATTTTTGAAATTATATTGAATGACATATTAATTTCTGAATGAAAAATGAGCATTTTTCATATGAAATATTGCTATAAATCTTGTGAAAAATTTCTTGCAAAGTTGCAAAACTTACTAAAGAATCCTGATATGATTTGAGGTTCGTAACATATTTAATACACCATTAAATTTTTCAAAATGGTTTCACTTGCAATTTAAACTGTGCTTAAAAATTAAATCATAAAAGAGTGTTATAATAAAATAATGTGATTAAAAAAGATTTTTATATTTTTCTCCTTTCAGGTACAGGAGGAAGTGAACAGTAGAATAACATGTAAATTTTTTTTAAATAAAATATTTTTTTTTTGTTACAGTCTTTAATTTATTAAATGAATCACACAGATGATTTTTATGAATCTGTTTCAGATATCCTGTAAATTTATTAATTAACACTTTTGAGCATAAATCCATTATTTCTTGAAAAGTTGATAGCTATTTTTAAGATTTTTTTCCTGCAATTTTTAAGTAATTTTATTTCAATAAATTTTGAGTTAATTCATAAAATCGTTCTTTTTATTCTTCCACTTAGAATATAATTATTAGAATTCCTATGTTGTTTCTTGGCAAATTGAATTAGTTTATAATAATGTATATATGTTTTGAAAAATTATCAACTTTTTCTCCATTTAAGCCTTAACATGCATTTTTTATGCCAAATTTCATTTTATTTATTTCCTGATAAGTCGCGGTAGCCGAGTGGTCATGATCCCAAGCTTGCACCTGGCGTTATTTTTGTCAAGTCATAGGTTTTAGTCCTGGTGCCACTAGGGCTCCCCATGTATGGGGCTGATGCATTTTAAATCTGTCAAGGCTCCAAGTCCTACAGTTGGCCTTTTGTGAAAGTTTGGATTGCCAATTCAGGTGTAGTCATCATCATTTGACCATAGTCTAGAATTATGTGGTCTAATGCCACTGGCCCTCGTGTCACTTCTAAATGCGATGTTGCTAAATAATAAAATTTATTTCTTGATGTTTTTGGCTTGATATTGGTATTTTTTCAAATAATCTCCCCTTTTTACCACATTATGTTTGTACAATTTGTTAACTTTTATTAATATTTTCCCTAAAATCCCTTCTATAAGAAAGAAGGACCCCTCTATAAAATACCAACAAATACAGAAAAAAAAGGCAGTGATATTTTTAGAGAATTCTCTAAATGACTAAATAAAACATGCAAACACAAAGAAACACTGTTTTTAATAATTATTACCCTAAAAAAAGGATTACACAAGACTCTTCTCTCTTTTGATATTAAAAATGACATTTAGTATGGTAGATAAGGCTTATTTTGGAATGTGTACGTGACACCTCATTAATTCAGTCAAATAAGGATCTATATGCTGGCAGACAGCACTTGTCATTTATTCCCTTTTTCACTAATCTATAAGCAGTAAACAAATGGACATGGAATTCTGAGACTGGATCAAAAAAATTGTTAGAATCTTTTACTGTTGTATGTTCATATCTGGCAGCTTGCAAAATTGTAACTTACCCATTCCTTTGAAATCAGAAAATATAATAGTTATATCCATGATGTTATCAACTATTATCACTCTAAAAGTATATTTGAAATGACAGTCAATAGAAAAAGGGAACATTTTCTCTCTTTAGTTTCATCTGAATCCTTCAAATTTCTATGCAGGAGGGGAAAATCTGCATCTTTGTTTTTGTAAATACTATATTAAATTTCTGTAAAGAATTCATCTCTTCATTTGAATTCTTCATTGAATATGAAATAAATCAAAATGGGTTTATTCCATATTTAAGAAAAATAACCAAATAAGATCTGTTACTGCACACCATATGCTATGCTTAGACTTAAGAACAAGGTACAGACATCAGTGGATTCAATTCGTGTTATTGCATGATCACATGCAGTCAACCATGTTTCAAAATAATAATTTTCTTGTACTTCTTGTTGACTATATCTGTACCATAGACAGTATTAGTGTATGTAAAATGTATTGTGCTGCATGTTATTTTGCTTTATATTAAAAATACGATCCAGTGCATTTAATAAATTCTGGGAAGGCTTGATTTGCCGGTACAATTAATACCATTTTACTGTACTGTAAGGTTAAGGCCCATATTGGCCAAACATTTCAAATCTCTAAATGTGATGGGATATTTTATTAGTAGTAAATGTGTGGAGAATTAAAACGTTTTTTAAGTTCCTTCTGAAAATTCTTACAAACATAAAAATGGATGTTGGACAATAAGTATTTATTGCTAGTTTTTTTTAAACGTTTACCCTTAATTTATTCTCATTGGGGTAAGGCTTTGCTCATTTCATGCATATAGGAGATTAAAGTTCAAGGCAACTAGGAGCTCTCTCAACCATCCAAATCACCTTACTCATGTATTATGCTTAATTGATAGCTTGTGTGATGTTTGTTAAATATCTCATACCTTTCACCTTCATATTTTTTATATTCTTTGAAAGATGAGCTCACAATTCCACAGTTCTGAGGGAAAAAAAAGATATTAGGCATGAATTAAGTAGAGGAAAACATAATTTGGATATATTCATTGATCCTGCCTTTAAATGTGTCATACTCTTGTTCAAAAATGAGATCATTGAGAAAATGTATAAAATCTTAAGCATTGTAGAAACATTACATTTAATGTCAAATTATTTTATTGTTATATCATTAAGTAATTTTAAATGTGCCATAATGGATATTTGGACGTAATAAGTTGTTAATGCTTTAAAATATTACCACTTTTGATTCAGAAATAAAATCAAAATCATCACTGAAAGAATGTTTAATTTAAAAATAAGTTTATATATATATAGTTTTGTTTATTATAATAAAATTATTTTGTACTGTCTTTAATTGTTATTACTGTAGGAAAAAAAATCTCATACAAAGTAATGCTTAATATTTTTCTAAGAATATTTGAAATGTATCATGATTAAGATAGTGTTTACAAACATTCACACATGTGGCGACTTCCTAAGTCATTTTTTGACGTCATTTTGACTGCGGAGCTGTAAGGAGAATTGAAGAAAAGGAGCAGACGATCTTTTCTCCACTCACTTAAGTTTTAAATTTGTAAATGTTAAGTTTGAGATAAATGAGAGGTTCTTTGCCTCTCAAAAAGGACAAGAGTAAATATTACGAAAAAATCGTTTGCTTAAATGATTATGGAAGAGATTTGCTCCTGTGCGATTGGCAACAAAAACATTATTATGTGTTGTTTTATAAATTTTAGAATCGGTCTACTGTTGTTATGATTGGAGATGTTTCTGTTTACATTAAAATAAGTATTATTTAAAAGTTCCAACATTTGAAGTTTCTTTTACGTTTTCGGTGTGGCTAATTAATTTAATTGCTATAGTGAAATGTTAATGTAACAGCTCTCAGGAACGACAGAAAAGTTGCTTGCATTCCGCACACCTGAAAGGAAATTATAGGGAATTGACGGTTTTATCAACACACACCTTCCCCATACACACACATCTAATAAATAATTTCAAACTATAAAACAAATATTGAACATTTGCATCTACTTTAAGAAGTACCTTTAAGTCAAATGCGTACTTTATTTTTTACAATATTTCATTGTTCTAAGTAAATTAAGTTGCTTTAAAATTTTAGTTAATGTTTTATAAATTTTAACGGATCTTTTTCAAGTAATATCTATAATACTTCAAATAAATTGTATATATCCTGGTAATGTTAAAGATAAAACTTGGGTACAGTAACGTTACACGCGAATAATAGTAAATATTAAACGAAAGGTTTGTGAGGCATTTGTTCGACTTTGCACACGATTCTGATTATTTTAACATCAGATTTCATTCTAAAATTGTGGCCTTGGTAAACGAATGGTCACGCTCGCGGCCGACGCTGTTTCCATCGAGTCCTGATGCCACTAAACATTTCTCGTGTCTCGCGATTGTTGCATGTTAAAATTGTCGAGATTTCAAATCCTTAAATGGTGTGGCGTGGAAGTTTGGAGAGAGAGGTTAACAGTTCGAATGTCGTCTCTAGACCACAGCTTAAAATGACGAGGCCCATCGTCAAAAACCATCATGTTGAAGTGCGAAGTTAATAATCATTTTCTAAAATCCGAGAACATTATTCGAATAAAAATCGTCACCAAAATGGAAGAAATCAATATAATGAATGCATCTCATCTTAACACTAAGTAAATGTCTAATTCTAAACGAAGATGAATCGTGAAGTAACATATACGTATATATATATATATATGATTTCACTTAAATTTCATTTTCTAATTTTTCTTATACTTTTAGTGCTTTCTAGTGGGAAGTTCATCTTATTTTCTGATACAAATCCTTTTGAGCTTTTAATTAAAGTGAACACGCGTCATAAATCTGCTTATATTTGGTTTTCTCCGGTTTCACATTCGAAGAGTGATTTCCCAACAGACTTTCTATCTGTAAGTAAAATGCCTAAAGTTCCCCCTATTTAATACCACGTGATCTGAAAGAATCCTTGCATATAAATTCCAAGCAAAGAAAATTTCACCCTCTTTCACTTCAGCCAAGATGGCGAACCTGTGCATCTGTCTTTCTCAAATTTGCGTTATGTAATTCTCGGAATCGAGTGGCTGTAAATTGCGCTTCGACCACTGAAATTGCTTCTCTATCTTGCGAGATTAATAAACTTCTAATTTAAGATTTTCAGCTTTCTTCATGTGCTCGAACGAATGGAAACATTTTAAAAATGGACAATAGTTATTTTTTAGAATGTTTATTACATACATATTGAAGTCAGGTAATTACAACCTTTGTTGCTCTACATCCCTTATCAAGACCATCAAAAACCCGCTGTGTAGCCGGGGCTGATGCACGTTAAATCTGTCGGGGCCCAAAGTCCTCCCGTTGGCGTGGAGCGATCCTTCTCTATTTTCGACCCTCCTTCTTGTCAACCACTTATCTTTTTTCAACTTCACGTCTAGACCACAGTTTAATCTTGTTTGGCGCAGCATAGCCATATTTGGCTCTTGCGCCAATAAACTTTATAATCACTCACTCACTCCCGTTGGCGGGGTGTGGAAGTTAGGAGAGAGGGTGCCGGCTCAGGTGTCGCCCTCGTCACTTGACCATGGTTAAAAACTACGAGGTCCGTCGCCAATAGCCCTTGTGTTGCTTCTAGTGCGACGTTAATAAAAACTAAACTAATCCCTTATCAATCACTCGTTTTGAAATCATTGTTTACCTTGAAATGAGATATAAATTAGAGTGTTATAGATTCTGCAATGAATTAAAGAATGCGACTCATATCTATGATTTCTATCACTTATTCCTGTCCCGATTCCACTAAAGACCCGTTGTGTATCAGGCTGATTAAATCTGTCGGAAGCTCCAAGCTTTTCGCGTAGTGTGCCTACATTGTGTATTGTCATTGTCACTTTATCGTGATTCAGAATTGCGAGCTCTGTCGTAAAAAGGTCAAAATCAATTAATCCTTCATTAATAGCCATCGTGCTGCTGCTAAGAGAGGAGTTAAACAATCAGTTGTAAATCAATGCCTTTTAGATATACGTGTGCAATAAGGTACAGTTAAAGGAAAGACAATTTTAATTACTTCAATAAGGCATTTTATTATTTAAATCAAATTTAAAAAAATACTCATATGTATTGTTATTCAATAAGAAGTAAAAATAGCCTTGATGAACAATAGGTTAGACTTGCACGCTCTTCTATTTAGATCTGCTCCTAGTAAGTAAAGCTATTGATGCAGGATTGTGAATATTGACGAAGATTCCGTGATTTCTTCTGGAGTTAGTTGATATTTATATTCAGCAATTATCTTAGCTAACGCATTTTTATGGAGCTTTTCGATGGCACATCTACCCAGAACAGGTGTTGTCCCCAACAATAATATTGTGTGATCGCGAACCTTCGAATTTATGCCGGTAGCTTTTCTGTAGCCCGACGTATCGTATTTTCGAAGAGTAATACTGGGTCTGCCTAAATTGAAATAAAATTTAAACATCAGTATGTTTGTAAATTTTGATCAAATCGTTTTAAGACGAGTGCATTTTACACTAGACAAGATAATTCCATTAGTGTACAGAGATTTTTATATTTCATAAATAATGTACATATCGTTACGAACATGAGATGGCGGTCCTCTTGTGAAGGAAAAAAAAAATATTTACAGAGATGTCTTCAGTCAGCAAGGGAAGTTTTAAGTTTTAACCCCTCACACTTGGCTATGGATTTGGCGACAAATAGAAACATCTCGAATGTGCTGGAATCTAGGCAAAATATTGATTGGAAAGGAAGTTACGGATTTTTCTTATTTTTTTTGTGTGACATCACGCCCGTCCGGAAGAGGTGTCAATACACTGAGAGACAGGGAATCAGTCTGGTCGATCGAGAAATCGACTGGAAGCTTTCGGCACTTGCAAGTGAAGCGTGCCGGATGAATTTGTGGAGAAGCAGCGTGTATCTTCCGGAAATTGTTGGAGCATGCCTTGGAAGTGCAGATTATTACTACGCAGGTTATCCGTAATGAGAACTAGTGAGCTGAACGTTGTTATTATAACTGTGACTGTCCTTAAAATTCCTGTATCTATGTCACTAATTTATATAAGTCCCGTGTTTTCTGTTTGTGCTGGTATTATCCAAGCTTTGCTACCTATGTATCATCCTGAAAATTTGTAAATAAAATGTCATATGCCATTATCTTCCGATTTGGACCTGATTTCACTCCCACACACCCAGGAAATTTTCATAACAAAGTATTGTTCTCACGTTTTTATTGATTAAAATAATTTCTTAAAATTTACTGGCATTTTAAAATTGACATCTGTTATTTGTTTCACATAGGAATGAATTAAATTGAATAATTATGTGGTAATTTTCTTGAAAAGCAATATACGCGAGATAGAGTTGTACACAATAATAGAGTTGTAGTACTAAAAATCTCTGTACTGTTTTTATTAGTCACTTTTATGAGTTTTAAAATCTCGCGTGAACTGTTTTTTCAATGTGTTAAAATTAAATTAAAAGGCTTGGAAAAGGGGGGGGGATATGTAGTCCAATTATACAGACTGATCCAAAATGGCTCAGTAGAAATTTTTTCATTACTTGAACAAGAGCGAATTCGTTTTTGAAAGTCAGTTTTAATGAAAACACATTTTTTTTTTTTTATATTTTTACATTTTTATCTGCTACTTTTGAAATCGCCTTTTCTTCTATTTCTACGATGTGATCATACAAAATAATTTTAAATAAAATTTGTACGTCAAAAACCCTTCTGTAGGAAATCACATTTTTTATTCAACTGATTGCGATTGCTTTAGAAATACTTTTTCACACTAAAATAACTTGCTAAGGAATAAGAATACACATTCTATTAGATGCTCGAAATATCCATTCTCGAACGTAAACCAAAGAGCAGATAGTATGACATTCTTTACGGCGTCGAGGTAAGCATCGACATAGTATTGTTCTTCAGGAACTCCAAGCATTACATAGTTTATGGACTGGGTGTCTGAACCGAGGCATAGCAGGTTGCACACATTGTCGCAGATTGTTTTCCATTTGGACGTGTGTTCTTTGCACAGATGAAGTAATCCTTCTTATCTAAATCCCGAGGCGGAGCCTTATTTGGCTAGCTTTTCTAGCTAGCCAAATAAGGCTTAATAAATACTTCTTTAACAAATATCTAATATTTTATTTACACTTCATCATCTATTTCGGAGCTCGTTTCCGTTCCTATCTGCCTAGTACGAGTATAGGTTACGTCTGATCTTATTACACCAACACCCCTTTCTTCGCCTAAAAGGCTGGGGGCACTACAATTTTCTCACGCCAACAAACCTCATTTTTTTTACAAAGCCTTCAAAAGGATACCAGCTTCCATATTATGCCGCTCTCAGGGGCTCAGCTTGTTTAAGTAGGTACGGGCATCATGACCTCGAGGCACCTTAGTGATATTTCTTTCTCTTGGGGTTTACTGACTTTAGTAAATACGGGTGACGCTCCCCTCGGGATACCTTGGCGATCCATCTTTGTTATCGACCCTCCTTGTCCATCATTTTAAACTTTCTTTTCTCTTTTTCAAACGGCAAAATCACAGTTACACCTCGTCATGGCTACCTGCCATTAAACTCCATCATCAGTCAATTACACTCGACTTAGAGCCCCAACAGATTTAACGTGCAATAACTCCTTTGAAAGACCGGGAGGTGTATAAACTCCCGTTTCGACTGAAACGCAATCGTTTATGTGCTGTCGATCATAATCGCTCAACAACTGCGGCAGCTACTTTTCGTTGATACCCACCACAATTGCAAAAAAAGTGCAATAACATTTTGCAAGTGCAATGGATATCTATGAGATGTACAAGGGTGGTTTGAAAAGAAACGTGTTAGGAATGGGAAAGGGGATAGGAGTGACTGTCTAGTATTGCCCAATGTTCATTTCTCCCTTTTCTAAAGCTATGGTTTCCTAAGAAAGCAGAGCCGTTATCTGACGGTTGCAATATTGCGATGGATGACATCACTAAAACGTTGTCTATGGAAACCAGAGGGCGTTGAATGCGAGGAAACCACGGCACTATTTAAAACAGGTAACGTTTTAATGACGTCATTCACTGTAATATTTTAGTCACTAGTTAAAGGCACCAGTTTCTTGGGAAATCGTAGCTTCATAAGTCTATGTGCATGACACCCTTCGTATCCCTGAGATCGTGGCCATAACTTTTCAGGCCGATGAGACCATCTTCGCCTTCTTTGGCGCATAATGATCGGAATAATCCGTTGTTTTAGTTCCGGTGTATGATGATGATTCCAGGTCTTGTTGATTGTAACAGCTTGACGTAAAACTACGACGACGAGACAGCAATCAAATTTTTATCAGTAAATGACTGCAAAATTAAACCTAATATCTGAAACAGTAAAGAGTTGGATTTTGCTCCATTTAACAGATGACAGTACGTATTGGCAACATCAATTGTCTTAGTAATGCACTCTGTCGTCAGAACAAGTACTTTTTTGAATTACGAGTTTTATTATGAATTACGTACGTAAATTACGAGTTTTTTCCTTTGAGGTTATGGTAGTTTTCACGTTGGGAAATTTCAGAAATTTATTCTTTTTAGTAAAACAGTTTCAACAACTTAATTATACAGGTTATACGGAACAAAATAATTTTTGCGATTTTCCAGTAACAGTGTAAAGATGATATTTATACAAAGAGGAAAGATGAGAATTTGACTTTAATGATTGTTTACGCGAGTAAAATACCTTTTCTGACCGAAAAGAAATACCAGGATGTTTTGTGATGAATCATAGTCCTCCTGTCATGAAATTAATGTACCAATAAAGAAAAAACAACCCTTTAATGATAGTTTTTTTAAGTGTTTGGGTGCAATTGTTTGCGGTGATTTTGGAAGAAAATTACCATCAATTGTCGAAATATTTCGTATCGTCGTTTTTAATATTTTAAAGCATATTAGAAAGCCACGTGGGGTTGTTATAGAGGGCAGAGGAATGTCATTATAATTTCGTTGAAAGAAATTATTTCATATTCTTTTTATTTTTCCTCGGTAAACTCGAAGTCAAATTACAACCAATTAAATCAAACAAATTACATATAGGAAATATTGACAGGTGATGCTAGATACATTGCTAATTGGAAAATATGTTTGGGAAAGAATACTTATTAAAAATCTATTGTTGCTTTCGTAAAAAGAACAACAACATATAAGTAAATAACTTTCTTTTTTGGCAAGTATACATGGTAATTAAAATTACTTGAAGATATAAGTTTTGTTCGAATAAGAAAATAACATTTTTAATATTTTGTTTACAATATTCGCCTGTGTTATTATCTAGATAATGAAGTTGAGTCACACGTGTTTTGAATTGACCAGATATAATGATAAAAATATACTTTTATGAGAAATTAATCTTGTTAGAGAGAAATGAATACTGACCAATATTTACATATTTCTTGCACGACTATTCTTAAAATATAACAATGTCAACAAAGTTTGATGATTTAAAAAAAAGTTTCAATTTTGTATTCCACCAATTTATTCCACTGTAACCTAGTAGTCGCCAGGCGTTATTTCTTCGATTCGAGCTTTGTTACCACTAAAGATCCACCACTGAAGTACGTTATATCTATCGAGATCCCAAGTTCTCTCGTTGGCGTGGTGTGGAGATTTAGAGGAGGAGATGCTAGCTCAGGTGTCATCCTTGTCACTTAGCCAAGATTCAAAATAACGATGCCCTTTGGCTCAAAATAACGTAGGTACGAGCATCATGACTCCGAGGTACCTAGTGATATTTTTCTTTTCTATGGGGTTTATTATCTTTGGTAAACACGGGTCACGGGAGTCCGGGATACTTTAGAGATCTTTCGACCCCTCTTCTTGGGAACTAATTTTTATCTTTTTTCTCAGCCGTCTACATCACAGCTTTACCTTGTTTCGTGTAGCTTAGCCACATCCTGGCTCTTTTTTTTCTGCGCCATTAAACTACTATCGCTCATTCACTCAAAATTACGAGGTTCATCGCCAATAGCCCTCGTACTGCTTGTAAGTGTGACGTTAATAAGCAATCAATCAATACATCAATTTTATATTCAAATTTGAATGATTTTGTTGTTTACTCGACCAGCTATTAAAATTTTATTCAAGTATTCGTATTTGAGAGGTATAATATAATGTAATCAAATCAGCTTAGCTTTATGACATTTCTTAGACCTTTAAGTTAGTATCTTTGTTATTTCCAATGTAATATTATCAATCCAGTTCTATGACATTCTTTAAGTCATCTAATTTGTTTTCTTTCATTTCGAGTATGAAGGCGGAGAATCTTCTTCAGTCTAAGAGGAGGGAGGGAACCTTAAAAGCAAACTGTATCGGAATATCAGGAAATATACTTTAAAGAGTGGTAGAACGCACTGCAACATTTTTTTTTTTTTTTTTTTTTGTATAGGAGTGTTTGAGAGTAAGTGAAGCGTCGAGGTGAAACGAAAAAAATATGCTTGAAGGAAACAGAAATTGATCCCAAACACCAACGTTGGCAAAATCTTTTCAAAACTGTTTGCGAGAATTGCTTATTAAAACGTTTTTCTGAATTTCACTTGGTGTGTGTATGTGTCATCAAATTTTCGGTCGTTAATTTAACCAACTTCCCATCAAGCTAGAACTCTGAAACCTTGGGAATCGTTCTCACTCGCCTAACAATGCGATATTTAGACATTTGC
>BMAW01043449.1:0-17465 GCA_019974015.1 Nephila pilipes | reverse complement strand
TTGGATTTCTTGGCGGTTCTCTGTCTCTCAAAGGCATACTTAATGGTAATTTATCACAAAATATAGCTAAATTGTAATTGAAATCGGATATTACAACACTACGAAGTATCCAAATAGGTACTTCAAAAATCGGGATGATTTTTTTTTCGCTATGTAGAATGTAGAATTTTTTTCACATATCAAAACACCACGGAGTAACCAAAAAGCCACTTCAAAAAACGGGATGATTTTTTCACTAAGCGGAATGTAGAATTGATTACGGTAAAGTGGATTCAACGGATTTTATGAGCATGTTATCTATTAAATAAAAGAATAATTAGGAATTGGATTAAAAAGTAGGAATGAACTCTTTACTTTTGAGTTGGAAAATAGGGAGAACTTAAGAAATTAATATTATCTTATGTGAAATCATTACACCCCCCCCCACACACAATCTGGCTCCGATATCACCGAATTTATACCAACCAAAAATTAATCAAATATAACGAAGTTAAAAATGTAGCTAACATCTTAATGAGTGAGGCAGTGCCTGTGAGAAAAGTTGCTGAATTTTTCGTTAGTGATTCGGAAAGTGAAGTTACACTTGCACAACCAAATGAAAGGATAATTCTAGCTCTTCGGATCTCCTTCTGCTGATTAATTAAAGCTGATTTTTATTTCTCTTTTAATAGTTGTGGTTATTATGAAGTTTATTTATGTATGTATTCTTTTATTGTTTTTACTTGTACGGATTATTATTAATTCAGTTAGTGTCTTTATTTGTAAAGAACATAGCTAATTATTGTTTATATTTTTCCTTTTTTTTAAAAATAAATTTAATGAGGGTTGAATATCTTAAAAATTAACGAGCTATTCACCTTTTTTCATACAATCGTTATCTTATTTTATACAGTTTTTCGACGAAAGAATTCACCTCGTAAATCAAGAGATGTCTCTATTTTGATGCAGAAATTAATACGGGTTTCAGTCCTAATGTGGTTTAATATTTCTCTATTTAGACAAAGAGTTCGAAACACTTTAGATTCGTTGCAAAGGGGCTATATATAGCTTAAAAGCTCTGTTGAAATTAGATGGCCAAGTAATGGGAGGGTAAATACCACGTCTTTATTGCAATAGTACTATCGATTTCTCTTCTGGACCAATATAATTATTCATTGCCATTCTCTCCGGTTCATTTCTGTGTCTGTATTACTGTTTAATCTACTTCCAGAGTCTGCCTTTTGACAGGAATGGGAGGAACAATATTACTTGGACATTTATATATATATATTATCTATTCTGAAGCTTCGATTCACTTTTCATTTCTTACTAAAGCTATAAATAAAAAGTCCGTATTGTTATAAGCACCGTGTATAAAATATCATACAGAAGATATGTGAGTTGTTAAAATGCTTATTATTAATAAAGGTTTTTATTCTCTAATGCTTGTATATGCTTTAATATGAAAAGTTCCAGAAGAAAGAAGATTCCGAGATCAGTCATTCTTTGAGGGTATTTGGATATGTTGGGAAAAATAAAATACCTAATTTAAAATTTCTTGTTTTTGTGTCATATATGTTTTAAAATGATTAGTATTGCGAAAACCTTTTTTTGAATGTCTAATAATATTTTAATCATTTTATAGAACTATAAAAGTTTTTTTTTTGTATGTGGTCAAAAGTTTTTTTCCCCATCTTACTCATCGTTGAATATGAACATGATTTTCGAGACGTATTTGCATTTAGATACTATTTTCTAGAAAAAGTTCTTTAAACATACAAAATATTTGATTCTTCATGTATAAAACAATTCACAAAAAATACTGAACCTATTTTATTAAAGTAATATTACTGTATATTTTCTTTGAAAAAAATTATAGAACTTTGTAATTTTTGGGAATATTTTTTTTTCCTTTTTTCATATAAATTAATATTTCTCAAGACTTAAGTATTCCTTAGAAAAACAAAAAATTTTTGTACAAAGAGTTACTTTTATAGTTCAGTAGCATGATTAAAAAATCATTATTAGGCACATAAAGTATCTCAGCTCTACTAATAATTCGAAAAGACATGTCACAAAAACGAGGAGTGTTAGATACTATTTTACTATGACTCTCATATCTGACCTTTAATAACCCTTATTTTTAATTTTCTTAAAGAAGAAACATCAATCAATCGTTTCGAATAAGAGTTCAAATTAATGTGACTTATAATACGAGGATAGTGCAAAAAGTACTCGTGTTAGGAACGGGATATTGTCCGGTGATCTCTCACATTCCTCTTTTTACGAAGTCTGACGCAAGGATGCCCTTCGCAGCCCAAAAAATTGTTGCTAAAATTTTTCCGGAAGGCGGGTCCATCTTCGCTTTATTTGGCTCAAATTCACCAGATGCAACTTATTGTTTTGATTAGTGCTTGATTTTCGGTGTATAGGGAGGAATCCAGGCATAATCGACGGGATAATTCGACTAGGTGACGATAAAAATTAACTAATGGCGCTTCATTTATTTCGGTACCGTATAACAGATGCCAGCACACAATGGTAACATCATCTGCTTGACTTATAAATGCCATCTGTCGTCAAAAACAGATACTTTTTGAATTACCGAAAATATGAATATACGAAATAAATGTATTTCTTAATAATTTTTTTTCCTTAAATTAAAAAAATACATATGCTTTTAAATGAAAAAAAAATCAACGAAATTTATAAACGCTATTTTAAAATTAAAATGTCTAAAAATTTTAATTTAATACATGTTAGTAAAATAAGTATTTCAAAATTTAGATTCCAGTTATTAAGTTCAGATCATGGGCCCCTGAAATAACAGCCCCTGGGTCTGTATATAGACTTTTTTTACTAGGTTAAACGTTAGCGAATTTTATATTCTGTCCTGGTTTCTTGCTGCAGTGGTGATTTGCTGCAGCAAATTAAAACTCGGAAAATGAAAAAAAAAAAAGTATGACAAAATAACTTTTTACTTTAATGACTTACAAAAGTTTAAATTAAGAAAAAAAGATGCTTCATTTTCCCCAAAGAAAAACATCTTAATCATATTGTATTAAACTTCTGGAACTCTAAAAAAAGCAAGAAATGTCCCATTCGAATTGAAAAACAAATGTTGGCTGGCAGTGGATAAAAAATGCACCACTTTTCTTAAGATTCTCATGCGCCATAGATTCCGATAGATCATTCGAGGAAATGTTCCCCCGAGGTGCACTTCCGATTGGAAAACGGCCCTTTTGATGGCTATTGGGAAGTTTTTTAAAGTGTCGAGTTTAGTACAGTTTCATTGTTTTTGTAGTATCCGACTATAAATGTTACATGGGAGAGATGTCTGGGTCGCATTGTCTAGCAATAGTGTTGGGGGAAAATGTAATTGTATTCATTCTTTAAAGAAATACTTTAAGAAAATAGCTTTAATGTAATTTTGTTAGTAAAAATATTGCTTTTGTTATTTGATTAACTAAAAATAATGCTGAAATATAATGCAAAATAATAGTGAATTGGGTAATAATCGTGTTTCAGATCGAAATAAGTTATTACGTACGATGTTTTGTTTGATTTTATAAGCATTGCCCTTAAAAGTGATAGAGGGCTATTGGTGACGGATTTAGTAATTTTGAACCTCGGTCAAATGACGAGGACGACACCTTATTACGTATGAGAGTGATTCTAAAAGCACATATTTTTGACGATAGATAGCACTACTGCAATGTCATGACCCCAGAATTTGTGGAACGGATCGGTAGCGTGAAGGAATCACACATCTTAAGTAAAAATACTTCTTTATTGTACAATTGTATGAGTTATATTCATGTTAGAAGGCATTTTCGCCTTGTTTCTCTTTGCACAAAATCCCGAACATACAAGATACCACTAACAAGTATATATCCACAAGAATATAGTCCCTAAAAGAATTCACCAAAATCGCGCAAGAGCAGGAAATAGCTTAAATCGTATCCTCTCTCGCTCACTTCTTGCGGGATCGCCCTCCGTCAGGATCCCTTCTCTCCCTTGTCTTTCTCTCTGTCCCTTTTAAATCCCTGGGTAGGGCTGACTCACGCCCCTTCTTCGATTTATTTTCATTTTTGATTGGACAATCGAATTTCACAGACAACCTCCGTTTCTGTTCCTCAACATCATTCGCTTTTATCTGCCAATATCAAGTTTAACGCACGTGCATGCAGATGTCAGACATCAAACGTCTAGGCCCTAAATCCCCACACATATCTATGTTATGGGTCACAATACCTCACAAAGAAGAATCAACTCTGTCGCACCTATATAGCAGAGTCAGGTGTTCATGAATGTAGCTGACCAAAGCAGATGACCCCAGATTTGGCTCATTTATTGCTTTGGAGTAGTAAACTTTTTATTACGTCTTTGAATGGAAAGATGGGAAACACAAAAGGGAGTTCGAAACAAAAGTCTCTGATGGAGGGGGGGTATCTATAGCCTACGTTACACTACAAAGCAAACCATATAAACAAGTTTGACATTTATTCAACGCCAAATCAAAGTTTGATTACTGTCCAAATGCGTTATAACCTTCGAGGAGACCTGGATTCCTTATCATACACTCGAAACCAAACAACAATCAAAACAATGGGTTGATCCCAATGAATCAACTTCAAAGAAGACAAAGATGGTCAAGTCAATTGGCAACGAATTTTTAGGATGTTAAGAACGTCATATTTATAGACTTCTGAGAAAAAGGATGAACGAACACTAAACAATATTAGGGTGAGTTTTCCTGTTTTTGAATCATCTTCGTAATTTGCATTTAAAATAATTTTTTTTCATTCTTTTTCGATTTGGATCAGTCTTATCAAATCTGTTTTTAGTATCTGTCTCCTACCTTATTAGAGTAAATCAATTAAATTTAGATTCAACGATTTCAATAAATAGGTTTGGAAGCATCTGTCTTATTCAAATTGATAAACATGATCGGTAACAAGGCGATACTGTGTTCCAAATTTTGATTTCTATTTATAACTTGAAGCTTTAACAATGTTTTCTGTTGAGATGTTTCGTAAAGAAGCAACTTCTGTCCAACTAGTGTACTGATCTATGCAAATAAGGTAAAATGTGCTTACCTTAGACAGATGCAATTGTCTTATAAGTGAATCTGAACTTCATTAAACCACTCTAAAGAGCACTTGATATTCACCGAGGATAGACTTACTGTGGTGATTAATTTTATATTATTGAAGATATGAATGATCTTGTCCACTGCCGCATATGTTTGCGGATACTGAACCAAATAAATTTTGAATTCATTTGTTTAACAATGGCTTTGATTCCGGATGTGATAATCCATGTATTTGTCGGAAAAACTTGCATTTGGTTAGAATTATTAGAGGTGTTTCACAATTTGATAATTTTATTCTTCTGTCATAATTTTTTGTTCTACTATTTTACCGTGATCTATAAATGTTGTTTCTTTGACTCTGAATAATGTATCGGCAACAGTGTTACCTTGAACATTATTATATGGATGCCTGTAGAGAATTCAGAAATATTTTGAAGATGTGGGAATCGTCTCTGCGATGCTTTATCAGGGTTTTGCTCAAATACATAACCTATGGGTTTACGGTCTTTATAAATAATGATAAATTTTTTCTACCTTCTTATAAATAGTTAAAGTGCTTGATGGAAAGGTAAATAATTAATAATTATCGATAAAACTCGTAAATTCTTTAGTTCTCATTGGAGTAAACTCAGCTTAGGAAAAAATGCTATCGATTACCATGCGTTATTTTCATATTGTTGAATTATTGCTACAATAACCGTATTCGAAGCATCTGCATACAATGAGTGATGTATATAGGAATCCAGATAGGATTATAGTGTTGTATTTGCTAAGTTTTGCTCACATTTTTCGCCAACAGGGTTCAGTTTCTTTTGACATTGAATTAGGCATTTGTCTTTCTTTTTCAAACTTATAATATATTCATGCAAAATTGCTTGAGAAAGTGCTGAATTTTTTAAATAACTGAGGTAGAAATTTACCGTACCGAGAAATCTTCTAAAGTAATGTATTGTTTTCGGCAATTCTCAATTATGGATAGCTTGTACTTTTAAAGGTTTTGAACCATCTGGAGCATATCCGAGAAATTCGAGTTCTTAAATTTTGCTACAGATTCCAAAACAAAAATTTTAAGTTCATAAATATTTTATCTTTCAAAAACAATTAATTCAAAGTGCATTTTATGTTTTTATGCAATGAATATGCAATCTAAATAAGCAAATACAAAAGTAAGAACAGAGGAAAACTGGTTTGTGAATCGTTAAAATGTGGATGGAGCATTTGTAACTAAGGCCGGAACTCATCACATTATATTCGTACAAACCAAACCATATAATGATTGCTATTAAACGTTCCTTTTCTGCAATAGGTATTCGGTAATGCACTTTAAATAAATCTATTTTCGAGAACAATGTTTTTATTATTTAAATATGGTGAAAATTTTCTTTTCTAGGGACTGGAAAACGATCAAGAACAGTTTAAATGCTTGAATCTCTCGTCCATAATCCCCACAAGGCAGCAAAGTCCTTTGATCTTGCCTCATGACTACATGTAAAGGATTTGACCATTGAGAACTGGATGGGCGAATAATTCCGTTGTCTAGAATAAACTTGAATTCTCTCTTTTCTATTGCAAGCTATTTTAAATCTAGAGGCTTCGCTTTTCAAAAACCCGGAGGTTCTTCCATTGTTATATAATATTTAATATCGTGTTTACAGTTTGTGAAAATAATTTAGGCTTCGTTATATTAGGATGTTTAAAGATTATGTTAAAATTTTTGTTCAGGGAGCTAATATTTTCTGTAAAAATTGAAGCTTTTAAAAGACTTGAAATACTTTTCTTCAAAAACTTTATTTATACTTAACTAAATAACCCCGAAAATTATTTTCTTTTACTTACGATAATAATAAAGCTCTTTAAAAATAAGTCTGTAGTATTCCCTTAGTAAGTTTTGCTGCCTATAAAGAGCTATTTGAAATCTTATCCCAGTACTATATATATTTAAAATTTGGAATCCATATGTATTTATTTCGATATATTTGTGGTGTAAAGTTTATAATAAGTAGCTTTTTGTGTTTAGAAATTGTGGGAATTGGTATCATCAGCTCCGTTATGTACAAAGAAAGCGGGTTTCTTAAAACTAATTACATGGATGCTGACTTTTTTTGGAATATTTTATTTCCAAATTTGAAGTGGAAAAAACATAACTTTCCATTTAATGTTGTATCCTTTATGGAATCGGCTACGTGAGCGATAATTTTGATCGCTTCTTGAAAAGAGATTTGCATTCAATACTCGTAGTTCTATTTGCTGTTGCAGATACAAGATTCTCTCAGTTAATTTTGTATCTGGATTACTTGGTAATGCTGCTGTGGTAGAAAAAGTACAAACGCCTATTCTTGAAATTTCATGAATATTGTCTATCATATCAGCTATCTTTGAAATATCCCCCACACTAACGAGTAAAATACTCTTTGTAGATTCAGATACTTTATTTAACTGAAGTGTTTTGATAAGATAATCAGAAATACCCACCATGGTGACAAATTTCAATTTTTAAGTAATTATATAGCACATATCACCAAGTTCAAAATCTGAAATCATACGTTGAATTTTAACGTTTTCACTTTCCTTGAATAAGCCCAAGAATCTAGTTTTAGAATCTGAATAATTACTTTTGCTATCATTTCTAATAATAAGCCAAATGGTTTCAACATACAAGTATTTAGACTCTAATTGAGAGAGAGTTTAGTTTTTATTAACGTCGCACTAGAAGCAACACAAGGGCTATTGGCGACGGACCTCGTAGTTTTAAATTACGGTCAAGTGATGAGGACGACACTTGAGCTGGCACTCCCTTTCTTGATATCCACACCACGCCATTGGGAGGACTTTGGGCCCCGACAGATTTAACATGCATCAGTCCTGGCTACATGGCGGGTCTTTGGCGGCCAAGGATCGAACCCTCGACTGAACGAGAGAGAGAGAGGATCCATATAATTGAATTTTTTTTTCAGAAACAGTGCTAATTTTAACTTTAGCTTTGAGACTTAGAAAGAAAAATTAAAGTTTACCTTATGAAGCTCAGAAGTTTTATCACCACAGGAATTGTTCTTTTCTTCTTGTTCATAATAGAGTCACCTATATATGTAGGCGAGTTCACATTTAATTTTCTACTTATGCAAAAATTAGACTTAGAAACTTCAACTAGAATCTAGAATAATTTTACTCTTTGTAACCAAAAACAATATTTTACAAAGATACAGTTATATAAGCAGCAAAATAAAGCAAATAATTTTTTTTCCGAACAAAAAATAATTACTAAAAGTGAAACAAATTAATTCACCTAGTAAAGTTTAGTTTATAAAACGTCGCACCAGAAGCAACACGAGGGCTATTGGCGACGGTCCTCGTAATTTTGAACCTCGGTCAAGTGACACTTGAGCAGGCACCCCCTCTCCTAACTTCCACACTACTCCAACGGAAGGACTTTGGGCCCCGAACAGATTTAACGTGCATCAGACCCGGCTACACGGCGGGTCTTTGGCGGCCAAGGATCGAACCTGCGACTGAACGAAAACCACCGGCCGCTAGTCCACGACCATGACCACTAGGCTACCGTGGCCACATTAATTCACCAAACGACATTTTTATTTTCGTTTTCATGTTAAGAGGTTACAAATAAGCACTTGGAGTTTACATACGTTACACAAGATTTATTTTTATAATTAGTAGAATTTCGATTAAAATTACATTATACTTTAGATGAATGTAGAGTTGTACTATTTTATGCACCCATGTGGTGAACGGGTGTGAAAGAATAATTCCACTGCAGCTCATGCATGTCTTAAGAGGCGACTAAAATGGGTACCCAGTGTCTGGGAGTATAATCGATAACATTGCCCCTGAAAATTGTATCAGAGGACCTCAGGGGTTTTCCTTCTTTAGATAGGTAAGGGCATCATGATCCCTAATCACCCTAGTGATCTTTTTCTTTCCCATTGGGCTTACTGCCTTTCGTAAACACGGGTGAGGCACCCCCGGCATACGCTAATGATTCTTCTCTGCTTTCGACCCTCCTTCTTGTCAACTAATTTTTGTCTTTTTTCAATTTTTTCAGATCACAGATTTTTCAGATCTTCCAGATCACAGATTTACATTGTTTGATGCAGCATGCACACATTTGGCTCTTTCGCCGTTAAAATAGAATCACTAACTAACTAACCCACGCACTATCTTACGCCTCTGAAAACTACTGACCGATGACGAGGATGATATATAAATAAGCCCTCATTTTTTCTAGCTTCCATTGGAATAATAAATGCTGGATTGAAATAGTTCTTTCAAAAGGATTACGAAGTAATCAGTAGATTATGGGCTCCAAGATCACTGCCAAGATAATGAGGCATGGCATATTTAGAATTTGTTGTGGTTTATAAATTTTTACTAGTATGTGTGGAAAAGATGTAAAAAGAGTGCTTATACATTAGCTAGTTGAAAATATTTACACCGTTCGTTGAAAATATTTACACAATGAACTCCCAGCGATGGAAAGGTAAGATCCAACCGCGATTCACGAAAGCACATAAAATAGACGATAGAGTCGGGAGATATGCGAGTAGAAAGAAAAGCAACGACGCCACCCCAAAATGAGTCACGAACTCTTGTTGTGTTTCCTCGAAAAACCCAATAGATGTTCGCCGCGAGCATTTCGTTCAGCTCTTAAAGATCCGTATAAGTAAAGAGTCGAACGTGCTCGTAAATGTACGATTACGGGGAGGAGAGGTCACAAAATAATTCACATGCGTAGTAAAAAACAAGATCAAACGGCGCATTATTTTAGCTCGAGCTCTAACACATGTTGTCGCAATAGAAAAATAAGATCGGATGATTCTTGAATAGACCTGGTATACATACTTTCAGGGGCCAACTCAAGTGTCGACCTTGCCACTTAACCAAAACCCCGAATTGCGATTTGTGAAGATGATTCGCCGCAAGCAGTTCATTCAGCGCTTAAAGATGTGTGAACATTTAGGAGCCAACCTGACTTATAAATATACAATTAAGGGGCAGAAAGGTAATAAGTAAGTAAGTAAATAAATAAAATAATAATAAAAAAAAAAATCTACGCATGCGTAGTAGGGAACAATATTAATAAATGACGCATTACTTTTATTTGAGCTTTTCTATACGTATCCGCAATAAATATAAGAAAAAACTGAGATCGGATACTTCTTGAACATACCTCGTATACGCATCTTTAAAGGTGAACTCAAGTGCCGACCTTGCCACTCAAACAAAACCCTAAATTACGATTCATATAGCATATAATAAATAGTTTTCTAGATGGGAAGAATTAGGTTATGGAAACATTTACTAATTATTGATGCTATTTAAAACCAATAACTAATATATACTTATAACAGTATTTGTTAAGGGCATACAGCATACTCTGTGTCTATTTTAAGAAATATTTCCGTAGGGTATTTGATTGATGTGGCAATATATAAAAATTTACTTGTGTGTTAGCTTCATTATAAACCTCAAAAATATTCATGGTATTTTTAAATTAATGAAAAATATTTTTAAGAGTGAATTGAAGTAAGCTAATTTATATAATCATAGTTTTTGTTAATATTCTTAAGTAAATAAAATTGAAATTGTGGCAACGAATATGAATGTCTGCCTGAAGTAAAAAAAATATAAACAAAGTTAAAAAGTGTATATCGCATTTATTTTTGAACTCTTAGTACATTTTGCTTAGATTATATTATAAACAAACTAGATTTAAAGAAAATTTTTATAATTGAGAGCTTAGACTTACTACAAATTATTTTGAGGAGCTTGGGAGTTTAAATTAGATTTATGTAGCAGTAATTACGACCTTATATAAATTTTTATTCAACTTTTATTGTTGTCAAATTTATGTCACATGATTGTTAACATGATATACTTTTTGTTGTGTTTTCTGTAAATAATCAATTCACTTGTATATGTTCAAAAAATAGTGACAAAAATGGCTAATGTATCTTGGAACCTGAAATTGTTTTTTGTAAATAAGAACGCGAATGTGATGATATTATTTATTTTTCTAATTACTCACGTCGCACTAGCAGGTATGTCTGTCAATATTTTAGATGAAAAAGAAGTGATATCTCTCTTATACACGCTTAATATCATAATGATCATTCATTCAATTGATGAATCAATTACCAATACATTGAAGAAAGCTCATTCAATACGTAAGCGAGCAGTGGTACATAGTATAAGACCTGTTGCGAAGGACTACGGCTACAAAGAACCGAAGTATTCAAATTTATACATCGAACATTGGAAAAAGATTAAAATGTATATGTCGCCTCAGTTTCCTTTGGAAAGACTAGCTTTTTTGAATTCTGTGTACCATTTCTGCCACAGGCAACATTTCTTCTATCTTAAAAATAGCCAAATAAAACAGTTGGCTTCCAAAAAAGTAAACCCAATACATTGTGATGAAGTATGTCACCCTTCAAAGTTAGTGACGGATTTATTCACCACATACATCCATCGGCGTGCCTTATTTTTTCGAAACAGGAATGTCTGTGCTGCCGGACGAAGACAGTTTACTAAATCATATTTTTACCCGAAGAGGCGAAGCGAAGACCTTGAGGCTTACGAGTACAGTCTACTTTACGGAAAAGATCAGGAGCAACACATTTTAGACATGTCAAAGACTTCTAAACTCCATGTGGAAGAACAGCTGGAAAACGAAAAGCTTGCTTCAGAAAAGATGCCAAAGCTAGAAAGTAGTGATACTAAAAACGAAATCTCCA
Source organism: Nephila pilipes (assembly GCA_019974015.1). Taxonomy (NCBI): domain Eukaryota; kingdom Metazoa; phylum Arthropoda; class Arachnida; order Araneae; family Nephilidae; genus Nephila; species Nephila pilipes. The sequence continues at coordinate 5,642 of BMAW01043449.1, read as the reverse complement.
GCATTTCTCCATTCAGGTTTCACCATAAAGGGTTCAAAAGTGTTGCAAGATCTGTTGTACAGTCTCTTATTCCTAAGAAATTTAAATCTGGAGACAATCAGACTGAAGAAGAAATGTCACCGGAAAAAGAAGCTGTTCACGGAACAACAGATGATATATCTCTTTATGATAAATCATAACAAATATCGAAAACAAGCATTTTTTAAAATTAAAATTCTTAATTTTCTTTTCTTGATTGCTCTAGATAAGGAATAAAATATTTATGATTACCTGAGAAATAATTATTCATGAAACTGAAAGTTGATGTAGTATACGTCCGAACTGGCGATATATTTTTGGCGTTGAGGCTTTTCATGCCACTAATTCCTGCATGTCAATTACCATGTTGTGCCGAAATGTTGCACTAATTAAGTTGGCGAAAAAGCCCAAGCTTGGCATTCGGGCGTACACTGCATCTGAACCACAACTTTACTAGTTAATGAGAACGAGCAGAACTTTCAACCAATTTAACGAAAATAAATCTTTGGTATTTTTGTTTGGTGTTGCTTCCTTTGTTTTTCTTTCTGCTGCTATTCATGTATTTCATTATGACACCACGGTTGCCACTTTGCTCCATTAATTTAAAAAGAAAGTCATAAAATGGCGATATTTCAGTATTATGTTCTCAAGTCTTATCTCTGATTTACAAAAATTAATTGAAGTATCCATTCGAAGAATTTTATTTGTTATTGACAGTTTGGTTCCAAATGTGTGCTTCGAAGGTATTTTTTTTTTAAACAAATTATGTGTAACGTAAAAGTAATTTACGCGTTAATGTTGTTTAGCGGAAGCTGCTATTTGAAAGCGTCAATTTAGTACCCTTGCCTTTGCTTATATATATATATATATATATATATATATATATATATATATATATATATAGAGAGAGAGATATCGCAGATAATTTTATTAATCTTGTCATTTCTGTAGAATATGTGTAACAAGTGATTTGATTTTTTTCTTGAATCTTTCGAATTTCTTCAATTTTTAAATGTTGAAACATTTATTTTGAATCACGTTTTTATTCCTTACTAGTAGTTGGAGGACTCGTTTTTTCATGGGAGAATTTTTAAAGTAAAACTAGGAAGACCTAAGTCCATTTCGATGGAGATCTAAAAATTTAAATAATTTCTTAAATGAGGGCCCAGTTTTAATTTTCATTTAAATGCAAATTTGGCGCGAAGGATATAATGTTTTAGGGGATAATATAGCAAAGACAAATGCATAAATTTAATAATACAAATATTTTTCTCAAAATTAAATATTTTAATGTAAAATTATTTAGAATTTTTTTTTTAAAAAAATGTGTAAGAAAATTATTAAAGCATAAAAACAATAAAGTTTAAGAAAAAAATTAAAAAAGGAAGTTTTTAAATAAATCGAAATTGTACAAGAAACATGTAGATGTAGTCGAACCACACAAGAAACAGCGGCCATACTTCACTCGGATGAATTTTTAAAATAGAATTCAACAATCCAATTAAAAACTTTAAATACTTTTAATAAGGGCCCATGTCCAACCCGATGCAAGACGATGTTTCCAAAATTTTAGCTATAGGATAATTTTCAGTTTGAAAAATATTATTTTTTGGAAATTAAATGTTTAAAATTATGAAAAAAGTTTAATTTCAAGAAAAAGAAATTGAATGGAAGCTCTCAATTAATTCAAAATTGGCGAAAAATTAGTTTTAGATTTTTTTAAATATGAAGTCGTTAATACAATCTAGTGCAGAAATTAAAAGACGGGTATCTAAACCACTATACCGAATATGGTTAGTTGTGGAAGAGCGAAAAAGGGATACAAAAACGTCTACAGCGTATTTTAAGAATTAAAAAAAAAAAAAAAAAGTATTTCCAGGGCGGTTAATTTTGGGATTTGAGGAATGACTGAATTTTTAAAATAAGACTTCACAAAAGTTTTATCAAAGTATTTTAGCTAAAATTTTTTAATGAGGAACAAACAATATGACGATCTCCAAGAGAATATAAGAAAAATAATTAAATGTTATAACCTTAGACATAACGTCACGTGATGAAATATGCACCAGAACGGTAGCGTGCGGAAATCCTACCGAATAAGTAATTAAAAAAATAAAGTCAATTCCTACTTAGGTCAACAAAGAAAAATATTTTAGTTACTTTTTATTCAATAATTACAATTAATATAAATATGTGTATACGTATGGCAGAATCACAATATTAAACAGCAAAATAAATTTTTTTCCAGCGATCTACACACTTCGTCACTGACGGTATTTATTCCTAAATTTATATCCTGCTAAATATCTTATACAAGAAAATTTTTTCTCCCATATAAAACTAAAATTAATTTTTTGAAAATGAAATAAAAAAAAATTTATGCTTCGACGAGATTCGATCCGAAGGCATGAAAATTCTACGTTGATGTTCTACCGACCTTGCCATTGCAAGACAAATGACATAGTAGAAGCATTGGCTTGTTCCTTAATTCATCCTGTAAATTAATTGGTTGGAATGCAGTTTAGCCCAACCAACCTTGGCGACAGGAATTATTTGGCCAAATGTGGCTACTATGGTACGCTTCGCGGACTTGACGTTCAGCAAAAAAAAAAAAAAAAAATCGCCAAGTTTGGCAATTTTTGAAATCATGCCAAGTGATTGGGCTAAACTGCATTTTCACCAATTAAATTTATTTAGTGAGTTAATATTTGAAAAAACCATATCAACATCAAGTGTCATACACTACAAGTTAAAAAAATGTATTTGAACTTGTGTTGATGAATAAAAAGTATTTTAATAACGATTGAAAATTTGAACAAGATATATAAATAAATATATAGAGAGAGGGTGTGAGCTAATAGTAGGAATTTAAAAAAGAACACAGAAAACGAAAATGCTAACTTTCCTTACTACACTGGTTATCATAAATTAAGGAAAAATCACAAAAATAGCGATAACTCTTTCAAAAGTAAGCCAAACCGTGCAAAATTTGCATATGTTGTCCACTAAGAGTAGCTGAGTAAAATTGCAATATGCAAATTAGTGACGCTGCACTCGGCTTACGTCATCTGCCTGGAGCATAAAAGTCCAAGTTTGAGAGAAAGCACACAAATTTTACTGTGATTGCGACATTGAAAATCTGAGATAGCCAATTCGTAATAATGACCTCTAGGCATCATTTGCCTGAAGAACTACGATGGAGAGCCATCGGGAGACTAGAGGCAGGGCAGAGTCAATCAGAAGTGGCCAGATGGCTAAATGTGAGTCCATCTGTGGTTCATAGACTTTGGAGGCAATTTCAAACCACAGATTCGGCATCTAGGAGGTTCAGTCAAGGACGGCCAACTGTTACGACCAGTGCCGATGACCGATATTTGACATTAAGTGCACGCAGGAATAGAACCGCTACTCCGACACATCTTAGATCCTCTCTTGCTGCAGCCACCGGAAGGTTGGTGTCAACGTCAACTGTGCGCAGAAGGCTCCACGAAGGTGGTCTGTATGCGAGACGACCAGCCATTTGCGTGCCGCTCACATCACGCCATAGGAGAGACCGTTTGCAGTGGGCCCGACAACATGTCCACTGGACGTCAGATCAATGGAGGCCTGTTCTCTTTACGGATGAGTCCAGGTTTAGTCTAGAAAGTGACAGTAGACGTTATTTGATATGGAGAGAACCTGGGACCCGTTATCATCCATCAAACATCCGTGAAAGAGATGCATACGGAAGAGGCAGTGTCTGTGTTTGGGGAGGCATATCCTTAGGAGGGCGCACAGACCTCCATGTCTTTCCAAGGGGAACCGTGAATGCTCAGGTTTATCGAGACAACATCCTTGATGCTTATGTGCGCCCATATGCCGGGGCGATTGGTGATTGCTTCCTGTTACAGGACGATAATGCAAGACCACACAGAGCTCGCATTGTTGATGATTATCTTCCAAAAAAAAAAAAAAAAAAAAAAAAAAAAAAAAAAAAAAAAAAAAAAACCGCCCCCTCAGACCCTTGCCGCGCTTGCATCTGCTTTACAAGAGCAATGGCTCTCACTTCCTATTGAACTGATAGACCGCATAATTGAAAGCATCACACATCGCTGTTTGTGCTGTATTGCTTCTAGAGGCAATCATATTCCATATTAAAGGTACTTTTTCTATTGCAAACCGATACTTCCAATTTGTTTATTTTATACATGTGCTAATTTCTATACTACTATTAATGTCTGATAATTTCTTTTTATGTTGTTTAATACCTTACTATGTGTTGTATATTGTGGGTAAGTTTCATAAAATTCCATGTGTAATTTCTTGAGTTATCGCGATTTTTGTGAATTTTCCTTAATTTATGATAACCAGTGTAGTTAACATTTGAATAAAATCAACGGATTGATATTTCTTTCCCCTATTTTTTTCAAAAGAGAGCCAAACTCTCCATTCGTATACTGTATGAGTACCTGTTGTTTTGACCCCTATATTTCCGGATGGAACGATTTTAAAATCTGAAACTGAGGCTTTTCTGTGGTATTTTAAATAACTCTCCAAAAATCGATTAATTTGCACATTTGAAACTAATTAATTCTTCTTTGAAAAAATTAGATTTTTTTAATGACATAAAAATAGCAAGTTTGAGAACTTTTCGTTCGATTGCTAGGCAGTAAAGTATATAAAAATATTGCTTCGACATTATTAAGTTAGGAAAATTTAAAAAAAAATATTAAAATTAAATTTTTTAATTTCATGGTAAGAAGTTACAGCAGAACAATTTTAAGTAAATTGGATTTAGAGAAAATAATTATTCAAAATAGGCAAAATATGGGGTCAAGAATTAAATCCAGGTCCGGTTGTTAGAACGCGGATGTTTAAGTTCCTAGTTATGTTTACAAAGGAGCGTTAAAGCATAGATTACGTGATCCTTGTTGTATAAGAATTTTAAAAAAATATTTCGAATGTGTTTGATATTGGAATTTGGGAAATAAATTAAAAGATATTTTGAATACATAGATTATCAATATCAGATATGCAGTCGTAAAAATTTTGGGCCTTTTGTTGAAAACTTTATTTAATTGTAAGAAGTTCAATTGCCCATCGAATATCATTGTTAAATGATTCATTCGAAACAGAATCGTATTTATACAACAAAGAACAAACAAATATATGAAAATAACAATCGTTAAAAAACTACATTTTGTTTCAAAGAATGAACAAAAATGAATAAATATATATAAAACCATCTTCGGAAAAAAAAAAAAAAAAAAAACTACTCGAATGTAGCCAGAAGCAACGAAAGATCGTGACGTCATGGGACATTACATCCACCATATTTATGGGCAGCGAAGACAAACTACATTACCGATCTCTTTAAAATTAAATTGAAAATTTCTTTGAGATTTACGCAATCAATACCCATAGATTCATATTACCAAATTTTGTGCTTTTGGTTCATTAAATTTTTCCGCTTCGGCTCAGACACCTAAACTTGCGTAAATTTCTTTAATTACAGTCGGTCGAAAAAATAGTTGAGCACCATGACCCTTTCAAAAAATGACTGGAAATGGAAAACGACCTAATATAATATGAAACGAGTTTCGAACGAAACGAAACAACCTCCCTACACGTGTTTTCCTTCCCAC
>BMAW01043445.1:115024-133340 GCA_019974015.1 Nephila pilipes | reverse complement strand
GTGAGAACGCAGAACTTGTTATTACCCAGGAAACATACTGGAAAAACATCGTTTCCGTTAAGAGAAGTCATAGTGTTAAGAAATTTGATGTGTGAGGGTGCGAGGGAGCCGACGCCATACGGAGAAAGGAAAATATTTTTTTTTGTTTTGTTTCTGTAGGGAGTGTACTCGAAAATTTTGTATAAAAATGATGCTTTGTAATGAAAGTTTTGTAAAAAATTGTAAATTCTAATAAGTGTTATGTGGGGGGGGATTTAATAAAATATGACAAAGACATTCACATCGTCATTTCAAATTTTTGGAATTGTTTCGTCGATAATATTGAAGTAGTGAAAATATTTGGCGCATCAACCGAGAACATATGAACCAAAAAATATAGAATTTGGACAGACTAAACCCCAGCTTTGAAAATTTTTCGAACGCCGAATGGTAGGGTGAGTTGAAATTTCGTTTTTGGAAAAAATGTTGTTTAACAAGTCGTATCGGTTTTGTAATTTCTTTTTTGAAAAATGTTGTTCTGTTTAGTAAATTGTATCGGCTTTTGTATAGTTTAGAGTTTGATTGTGATAGTTATTTGCTTTGTATATTTGTAGTGAAGTTTGAATTGCAGTATTTATTTGTTGAGAGTTTTATTGATTTAACGAAGTTTGAGCTATATATTTAATTTGAAGGTATTAGAATTTCTTGTTCGGAATTGTTGTTAACTTGTATAGCTACATTGTATTGTTAGAATAATGGTCAAGAAAATGGATTCAGATAGGTTTAAAAAACCGCGCACCTCTCATAGGGGACAGGTTACTAAATTAATTTCTAAAATAATGAATCGTTTGTCAGAACCTGGTGTTGAAAAAGATGAACTGGAAGGTCTTTAGGTTCAGCTACAAACCAAAGACGAACAGCTCAAATCCATAGATGGTAAGATTGAAAATATCTTGGATCTATCACGGATATAGAAGCGGAGACTGAAAAAATAGTTTAGTATAATGAAATCATTGTTTTTAACTCGGTTAAACTTAAAAATAAAATAAAATTGCTACAATCCGTAAGTGAACAGGAAACTAGTAACGTGCTAAAAAACCAGAAAATAAAAGTAAACCAAATACATACGCAAAATTACCAAAATTGAAAAGCCAAACATATTATGGAGACCCGTCAGAGTGCTTAAACTTTTGGAATCAATTCTAAAATGCAGTTGACAAAAACCAGTCACTTTTAGAAGTTGAAAAAATTTCGTATTTGCTTAGTAGTCTCGGGGGAGAGGCTCTTTCTTGTATAAAAAGTTTCGAAGATAATTATAAATCAGCTTTAAAATTATTGAAGAACTCGTTTGGCCAGAATGACTTGTTAATTAATGACATTGCTAATTATTTCTCATATGTCAAAATTGTTAAATATAACCCCGTTTAAAAATTCTAGTAATTGACAAGAGTTAAGAAATTTGTATTTTAAATGTCGAACACAAATTCGTTCTTTAGATAGATTCGGTGTGAAATCAGATACTTATAGTGTTGTGCTTAGTGCAATTATTTTAAGTAAAAATAAACATCCTGCTGAAAACGGCCAAATAGAACTCCATATCTTTGAGACAGGGATTGTAACCGCTAAAAGGTACATAGATAAGAATTTCTTGAGATTTGTTGAAATTTTTCGAAATGTTGTCGGTCCAAACTTCATAGTTACGTAAGATACTACATCTTATCACCGTAAGAGTCTGATCAATAATTTCCTTGACAATATCCAATTCGTATTGTGACTTGCTCGCTCACCTGATCTGAGTTCACCATCATATTTCGCACCATTTAGAATTAGACTTTCTTCATTATTCACATAATTACTAAGCATGCTTAACTTTCGGAAAATAGTGTAATTAATAATTGAGTAAAAATATACAGTGAAAAAGTACAGAAAGAAATGTAGTTTAGAACAAAGAGTAATAAATAAAGACTTAATGTTTTAAAAAATAAGTCTTCTAAATTAAATATCAATTGAATATGAAAACAAAATGCAGATAAGGATATATTCTGAAAAATTTATTTAAATTTAATAATTTAAGCAAAGTCAATTTAAGTTTGGTATTAGAAAGTTTACTTTTCGAATGATATAAAACTCGAAAAACAAATTATTTCTCAGATATTCCTTAAGGGGAGTCGGAACCTCCTATACCGATAATGTTAAATTGGCTGTTTTCGAGGTACCTTTTCTCAAAATCTATTATAGATACAAGTTTGAAATTTTTTACACAAGTAAAATACATCTGTCTTATAATACTGAAATGAGCTTTTAGCTAATTTTGAATTTTTTATCAATTTACAAAATATTATATCAGACATTGTCAAATTTCACTCTTTTTTCATATAAAAAAATTTGCAAAAAATACATTTTTCAATTTTTTACAAAAAGCTCATTTCAGTATATATTAGCAAGCATTATGAACATGTCCTACAAAAATTACACATATATGAACAGTAGTTTCTTAGAAAAGGTACATCGAACATGAAAAATTCACATTTTGAGATAAATGAGTTTTAACGTAAAAGTACTTACCTATCAAAACATTCCTGCCCCATACTCTAAATTATCCACATTTTTTTTTTTATTTCATCATCCTCTCTTTTCCTTTTGAGCCTTTTTTCCTTTCTAACATCTTTTGTTTTTTGTAAACAAGAATATCGAGCTTTTAACAGCCTCTCTTTGTCGAGACGTTTCATTGCCTGTATCGTATAGTCACCAGGCTCAATGTTCAATTTTCTCAAAATTTGTAGTTTTGATACATTACCTATATTGAACGAAGATACAACATCATACGTACCTAAAGAGAGGGCTTCTATATGTACAAAAGTTTTCTTTGGTTCACGAGACCATATAACGTTATTTACACTTTCATTTGGGTTTTGGGTACAGCCATGCAAACACTTTTTCAATAGTTCTGGATTGGATAAATCCCTAAAAATGGGTCGCATAGCCTCCACAACAGCAACAGGTAAACTGTTTTTATGACGATAGGTTTCCCCAAGCAACTCTGCCTTTCTAAACTTGCACCATGTATCGGCATCAGATGGGCAAAATCCATGCTGAGGTTTTTCATCAGTCGACAGTTTGAGTAAAAATATTGCCCACACGGCTTGTCGCATATCTTTTACACTGGACAAATTTCTTCGAATGGCTAGACCGTAATAGGTTTGCAGACGATCAATTTCTGCCTCTGTCAGCCTGTTTTTGCCAGACAAAGGTTTACCGTCTGAAAGCTTTTGACCTCTCATCTTTGCTTTCAAGCACCGAAGACGTGTCCCCATTCTCTTCATTACATGTCCAAGACATTCTAATTTTGTCACTGCACACTCGTTCCCATACACATTGTTCTCTACAATGGAATCATATGCTTTCGAATCTCCATCCCCCAAGTATCTTGTGTATCGAACATTGTACTTCGATTCAGAACGGCGAAAAATTGATAGAGCACCTGTCACCTCCATTTTGCCACTATAACCAACAAAATTTCTTTTACAGTTTTGAAGGTGCTTAATTTTGCTCGGACAAATGCAATGTTTGGATAATATTTCCACATCAATTACTTTACCTGTATCCTCACTTGTAACTGTCACTCCACCATTCTTCGAAGAAAAGCCTCGTTTCTGCCAGCTACCATCAACCGCAACAGCAATGTCTCTTCCTCCTTCATTTTCTTCAACAGCTTCATGAACTGCTTCTGCCATACTTTCTTCGCAAGTTTCTCTAGCTGCTTGCAATAAAATATTATTAAATTTTGTAGGTGGTGGTGGAAGATTCGTAATACCGCAAAACATTACTGCAGATTCAGCCCCTTTCCCTATGCATCGCATGGCATAAACTAACCTATTATTGACTTCAAAATTATTGTCACACTGCTTAGAATTATAAAAAGTATATTTATAATCACAAGAAGGACATTTTATATCAAACTGAACAGCTTCACCACAGTTTTTTTCATGTTGTAACAATCTAATTCCTTGTTTACCACACTTTAAACATTTTACAGCTTCAAAAAGTGCATAGGCTAAAAGATTGATATCCATAATGACATTCCTAAAACCAAAATAAGTATCATTCGAATATGATGTGTTATGGACTTTCTGCATTCAGTTGAATTGATTTAGTTTAAATTAGGTTGCATAATTTTAAATAATTTCTCTACACTTTTGCAGTTACTAGATCTTTATTAAACATGCATCAATAGCAAGTCAGTACAGCATGGAATAATAATCAACGGTTTTTTAGAACACAACTTTTTAAAAACAAACTTACAGTTTTGTTTACAGTTAACATAGATATATTAATAGAGATAACAATAAAAAATACAAAAATTGAAATATAAATTACATGAATCATTTTAAAATTTAACACTAATTAAGTGCACTTAAATAAAATAAGTTTAATATTTATTATTTATTCAAATCAATTAATTAAATTTCGTCAAAGCTATGCCAAGCAGGCTTCAGCTGATTTTCTGAAAACTGCTTGACAGATGCAGCCTCTAGTGGCAAAATACTGAGTTGTTGTAGTGCTCACAGATGTATCCATATTTTTGACCTTCTTTTCACTGGAAGATACATTTATTTCTTCCTTGGAATGTTTTGCTACATCACTAATTCCTATAGAAGAGTCATTACTTTCACTCGCATTTTCACATCTGCCTTTTTTAAAATGTCCTTTTCTTTTTTTAAAAACACTTGTCTTTGATCTAGGCATGATAAAATCGCTTGAAAACAACAATTTAAAATAATTTAGCTATGTGTTTTGATACAAACACTAACTAAAAAGAACAACAAATATTTGTAATAATTCAGTTATATGTTTTGAAACAAACACTAACTAAAATGAACAAGCTCGTAGTAGTCGAACTAAAACGTGCTTATGCAAGTATAAACAAATATCTATCAGTCACAGATACAGTGAAACTTCTTAAGAGCAAATGCAAATAAAAGAAAGGCTCATTTATAACGGAAGTTTAAAAAAATTCATTTAGAGTGGCACATAGTACTATAGTCCAAAAATGAAGTGCGTTGTTTACATTTTTTGGCCCTTTAAATGGGCGTGGCCCCGTTTCAATGTTTATTTAAAACTAAGTTTTTGAAGCTTCTAATTATCGTAGAGATAAAAAATAAGGTATCTTTAGAAAGGTGAAAAGCTATACAATTTGGAAATAAAAAAATCTCAAATCATGATTTTTTGAAAAATTTGACGTTCCGACACCCCTTAAGATTTTTTATTTAGTAGTGAAAGAAAATATAAACGCACGTTTTATTAAAGTTATACTATCCTAAAAATTATCTCGTATAATTTGTAAAAGAAAAGAAAGGAAAAAAAAAAGATACCAAGCACCTTAAACTTTCACATTTTCGTTATAATATCATAACAACAGTTTAGAAAATGAGTCAAAAATAAACGTAAGCAACTTCTAAACTAAGCTTTAAAGTTTTTTTTTTTCTTGAAGTATATGTTTTAAGTTACTAGTTTTGAAAATGAGTCTATAAAGTTTATATGTTTTTTAGAATATCTTGCAAGCCTTTTACAGAAATATAGGCTGAATAATACGAATTTTAAATATTTTAAAGGAGGACAAAAAGGAAAAATTTAATTAAAAAAACAATTTTGAAGGTATTAGTTAATAAGAAATATAATTTGGTAATGGATATAAAAGAAATTAAATTGAAAGATCATAATTTTTCATGTTTATTGATTTTATCTTTAAATTTAGATATATGCTTTAAAATAAATATAATCCAATGGATATTAAAAAAGTTTGATATTCCTCAACAAAAAATATTTTACATTACTTAAATTTCAATACTTCTATCATTCCTCATAAATATTTTTATTGCAATGTCCAATTAAGAATAGAATTTAATATCCCTCTTAAGTTCTTATTTCCAATGGTTTTTAAGTAATAAAAAAGAACGTTTGACATTATACTGGGTCAGAAAAAATAATGCCCAAAGCATATTATTTTGTTTTAAGGAAGATGTTTAGTAGCTTTAATAAATTTCAAAACTCATAAAATATTTTAATGCAAAGAATATCTTGAATCTCTGTGCATTTATTTTTTCTAAGCACGTCATAATATTTTTTTATATAAAAAATCAATATTTTCTGAATTAGTTCGGTTAAAAAAATCCAGTTTTATTAAAAAAAAAGAGAACTTTCAAATTAGAGGTATCTTTTTGCACATAAAGCTTAAGTTATTCGGTTCTAAGAAATAAAAATTCATCCGAGAAAGTACACTCCTAAGAAGAAGTATATGTAATGCATGCTTTCAAATTATAACTAAAGAGGTTCTCGGTAAATTGTCTCTTATTCAGAGTGTTATTCAAAAATAATTTAAAATGTTGTGCCGTACTTTTTTTGTATTTACATTTGGGTCGCATTTATAATTTTGTATGAGAGGAAAAAAAAAGAGTCGATAATAAATTGAAGAATTTTAAGTATCTGTGAATTAAATATATTTTAACTGAGCATTCAATATTGAAGAATTAAAACTTTAATATCTCACTGGAGTAGTGAACATATACTTAAACACTTTTTTTAAAAAAACATTCTGAAACTTATGACATAACCAAATCACATACGTTTTTAATATAGTTTTTGATTCATTTATTACCATCTTTTAAAGGTTGTTCAAAAAAAACATGTGTTAGGAATCTACTGTCCAGTAAATGGTTTTCCTTTTTCTAAGAAATCCATGAATGTGATTAACTCGTCCCCAAAACATCTTCTGCAGATGAATGGTGTACATTGTTTTTGAAGTAGATTCCCTAATGCCTTCTTTTATTTCTTGTTACAAGTGCATAATTCTAAATGCAGGTCTCATGGACGAAGAAAAATGCTGGCAACTCGTTGATGTAACAATCAAATTTTAATTTCACAATAAATGGCTGTGAAGTCAAAGCTAACCTTTAAAAAAAATATTCTAAACTGTTTAGAGCTATTTAAGAGATGACATTCCACAATGGTAATACCAACCTGCCTCAGCAGCACCAAATACCCTTAAGACACAGTTTTTAATTACCCTCGTACAATCTAGGGAATGCAATTAATAGATTCAAGTTTTTGTGTACCGCTAAACGCTTCAACGCTTGCAAGGTTATTCTTTAACTTTTCTGAGATTTTTTGTATTATTTTATACCTAATATAGTTTTAAGATGTATAACTTTTAATAAATCCCTTAATTCACCTAATTTGTTAATTTAGAAAAAATGGTGGATGATCTTGGCGAAGCAACATAAACCCCAAAGAGTGCTATTCTCTTCAAAAAAAATTCTCCTATGTATCTGGTGGGATTCTCTATTATGAACTTTTGGAATCCTCTGTAAGAGTAATTGCAGAAATCTACACGAAATAATTGCTGTGATTGAATCAGGAATTTGGTCGAAAATGTCCATTTACTTTCAAAAGTTTGTGCTCCGTGAAATTGCTCCTCGATAAGGCAAGGGCTCGTGTTGAAAAACTTGTCTAGGTCACGCTAACAACTCTTGGCAGGGAAATTTTGGAACAACCCGCGTATAGCCTTGACATAGCCCCTCAGTCTCTCATTTGTTTCGATCGAGGACCAGTGGCCTAATTTCTGTAAACTTCCAGTCAGTGGACAAAGTGCAAAATAGGGTTAAAGACTGTTGCTACAAAAAACAAATCGTTCGACATTGCTGAAATCCATCAACTGTCCGATCGAGGGGGAAGGTGTTAAGATAATTAACTATAATCGCGAGTTTATTTCTGATATCATGAAATCACGAGCATTCACTTTCTTGATCTTCTCTTTTAATTATCGGACGACTCTTTATATACATTTAACATACCCAAAACATAGAAAGAAAACATAAACCTGACTAGGCCGCTGACGAACTCAAAACAACTGGAGAGTGCTCGTGCCTCACAATAATGATGGAAAACATTTTGGTGAATATAAATTTAAAAATTCTCAGCTCTCAATTATTTTTTCATATCTCTGAAACAAGCTTATATATATAAATATGTATGTATATATGTATGTAGGATTTTTAAATTTTGAGACGCCTTCCAACACCTGTCTTTCGAGGCGCAAGCACGGAAGCCGCAAGCACAAGAGGAGCAAGCACAGCCAGCGCAAGCTCGATGGAAGAGTGCAGAAACAGAGAAAGTCGTGCGATCTGATAGTTCTTTAAATGTATAATCAGTAGTTCTATTTTTACTTAGTAACTGCTGTACAATAATATATAGTTCAATTAAATATCATCTTTTAAAAATCCATTTTGTTATTGAAACCAGAAAAACCCTAGACATCCTTAAAACGAGTCATGTACTCCATTTCTGTAGTTAGGATTCCACATGTATATATATGCATATATATATGTGTGTGTGTGTGTGTGTGTGTGTGTGTAAACCACAAAATCAAAGAGTAAAAGGCATTCTATGTGTAAAGAATTGAATAATTACGATCATTGCAATTCAATATTATTATCACAATATTCAGTGGATTGCTGAATCAGATTTAATACTCATTAAAGCGTGGTGAACTCATCATTATATACTAAATACTAAGCAAATTTTTTTTAAATGAATTATTTCCCTGCAGAATGAAACTACGTGTGCTTAAAGGTTATGACAATGATTTTTTGAGATTCGAAGGGCGTCATACTCATGGACTTCTTAGAAAAAGTTACTGGACAATACTCTCAGAGTTTCCTATCCCCTATTATGTTTTATACTAATCTTGTATTTAGTTATATAGGCAGAATAAACTAAACATGAAAATAAGAAAATAATTACCAATGTAGAATGCCAAACGTAATAATTTCTTGTAAATATTGAACAATCAATTTATTCTTTAAGAAATTTAAGAAATCAAATGTAACATTTCGAAATAACATTAATATGTATATAAAGTGAAAAATAACAAGAGCATGAGCATCTTGGTCACATAGTGAAATATTGAAAATAAATTCATATTGTCATTAGTGTTCTTTTACATGCACTAGCATTTAATTATTTCCTGATATTACAATTGCTATTTCTGACCATTCAGTTTTTGCACTGGAAAAAAATTTCGATGTAAAATTGGAAACGATATTAAGGAATTTTATGTAGATAAATATATGTGATAAACATGACTTATTCAAAGTTTGCGAACAAAATCTTATATAAGCAAAATCTATTGAATGTAGATTTTAGAGAAGCTATTGAATGTAATTAAAATGATAGCTTTAGATACATAAACATAGAGTCGACAGAAAAAAAAGGAAATACTCACCGATATCTTCGGAATCGACTATTAGACAAGAATATTGAAATAACTTTGATGTAAGTCAACGAAAAAGTGTCAGTTCTCTCTTTTCAAAGGTTGATGCTCTTTTTTTCATTTTCATATGCTTTACGCTAGAGTTCTAAAGAGCTTTTTCTAGTACTCCATACAAACGTTTTCATCCCAGAAGTTTTTCATAAAATTTTACTAGATCTATGAAAAATTATTTTCTTTTCTTTTTCATTTTTGTAAATAAGAACCTATGTAATTCTCTGAAATCTTTTCCTCCTTCTGGGTATTTTTCTTTTGATCAGATAAGAATTTCCACTGAGTAAATATTGCAGGAAGAATATTGAGTGTATTTTTATTTACTTATTCTATGAAGAAAAACTGAATTATTGGTAAAAAAGGCATAACTGCACGAACATTTTCAGTTTTCATAAAACATACGGAGGAAATAACTAATCTATATTTACAAATATTTTAGATGGCACCATACAGCATTTCGTATGTTTGGATAACACAAAGGAAAGGAAAATGAAATTATTATGAAATTGATAACAATAACAGAGTAACAAAAGTACAAAGCCTTTTTCTAAAACCCTATCACAATAAATGATTTTAAGAAACGTGTTTATTTTATAAATCCATGAATTTTGATTTTTTAAAAAAGGAAAAAAATAATATTATTTCTATAAAAATATTACTTTTACTTATTATTAGATTCATCCGTTACTTTATAGTATTATTATATGAGAAAATTATGTCACACTTATTTATTAAATAAAATTAAAAACATTTTTTTTTTAAATATTTATTCATATTTTGCAGCTAATTAATAATTTGAGAAATGATAAAGTACTTGATAAAAACTTTGAAATTTCTTATTTAGCATAAATAATACACAAACAATTAAATGCTCTTTTAAAAAAATTGATAACATTCAAAACATCTTATTCACTTTTTAATTTTTAATCCAGAATCTTCTCATCAGTAAAAACACGACAAATTTATAAAATATACATTATTGTTCAGATCCTTTGCAAAACCTTAATGTAGTCTAATTATGTATTCTCTTTAAAAATCAATGAAGCTATAAAAAAATAAACACATTTTAACAATGAATGCTTTCACTAAATATACTTTATAGTGCTAATACTTATTATTGTGCACCATGTACTTGATTGGGTTTCTAATAACAGTGTATGCCCTGTTAACTCCAACATGTGTGTGATCATTGATCTTAACATTTTAACTGTTCATTACTGCTATGACCATTGTAAAGAGCAGTGTATTCTCCATGCGTTTGTAAGTGTAATGGGCTATATTAACTCATGTATGAAGTCACCATGAGGCACTGTCTGATGAGTTATTATTTCCCAAATAATACTTGATATTCATATTAAAATCTCAGATTCAATTCCGTTTGCTGATTATAATTTGAATGCATCAGAAAAAAATATTCTATTAGGTATAGAAATGTTTTATGAACTATTGAGGTCTGGATAAATATATGCGTACAATTCACGTTTGCTCTTACAAAATATAGTATTTAATCATGTGGATAACGGTAGAATAGATCAAATTAGTGAAACTAAGGTTCATTATGGGTTAATTCTAGAGAATGGTTTAAATATAACGTTAAAAAAATTTTGGTAGATAGAAACTATTTAATCAAAAATATATAATAGTAATTAACACGCTATTTTTATGAGGAACACTTAGCTTATACACATTGAAGAAATGAGGGAGAGAGGTACATCATTACAATGCCCCTTAAGGTATCCGACTACGTTAAGAACTCGAATTTTGGAGAAAATACCGATTTTTTTTATTATTTATCCATTAAAATATTTGAAATCTTCTCTTTCTAAAACCACCTTCCATTTGTAGCTACGGTACATAGAAATCAAGTTATAAGTATTTTAATATCAAACATTTCCTTTGTTTTCTGAGTAAGTTTTAACTTTAAATCCATTTTCTTAAGAACATAATTTTCAGTATGTTTACAATTTTCGAAAAGTAAAAACTTCAATGTTTTTCCTATATATTAATGTAATTTGGAAGAAATGTTTTTCATATTATTCTTAAGATCCGGAACTAGTATTTTTGTAATGTATGGTATGTAAGTGGATTTATTCACATTTTAATGCATAAGAATGGAGGATTTTTAAAAAAAAGAAAAAAAAAAACGCATGTTGTTACTTCGACTCTTAATAACTCTGCAAATAATGAGAATTATTAAATAATCCTAATTCAGGCTCTGTACCGGTATCACATCAATACATATGCTGAATAACATTTTTAAAGAAAGATTTTTCATGAAAAAATTTTCATTTCATGAAAAATTTCACATTTTGCAAATGTGCTTTTTTACTTATTTTATACTAAAAAATTGCATTTTAAAATTTTTCCGTTGTAATAAAACTTTTGAAATGCTTCTTTTTTATGTACATTCTAATTCAGATGATACTAAATATCAAAAAAAAATTATTCATTTATACGTTTCTTCAAAATCATGAACGTTATTATGTTAAGGTATCTCTTTAAGGTATCCGACAACGTTCCGAACGTAGTCGGATACCTTAAAGAGGATTTTTCGTGTTTGGAAAATTCAAAGTACATTACTCTCAGAAGGATCAAATCTGTGGACTCGTTTAACCAGATTCTGAATATTTAACGCTGTACAAAAGCTTCATGAGTGATTATTTGAAATTTGGCCATACGAGAGAAGTAGTGGAAGAAAGAGAACGGTTTAATATGCCCCACATCATGGAGTGTTAAAACCCGAGAAAACAAGCATAAAATTACGTAGAGTATTTAATTATTCAACATTGACCACTAATGGAAATTCGATGAACTCTTTACAGTACAATGGTGGAGTTATCCCAGATGACTTATTTTCAATAATGATAGGGTTTAGAAAGCATGTCTATGCTTTGACTGCCGATGTGAAGATGATGTATCGAATGATAATTATAGATCATAGTCAACACAAACTTCAAAAACTTTTGTTGTATGATACACTCAATGAGTCACCTAAGACTTGTGAGTTAGTTACAATTACTTATCGAACTGTGAGTGCACCCAATCTGGCAATGAGAACGTTGAAACAATTGTCCATTGATGAAGATAGTAATTTCCCGATTGCATCATCTGTGTTGCGTGATTACTTTTACATGGACGATGTGCTATGTGGAACTCATACTATAGATGAGGATAAAGAGTTGAAGCAGCAGCTTGTAGCTATTATGCAAAACGCTGGAATGCAGCTTCATAAATGGTGCACAATCCATCCAGAACTCTCTCCAAGTGTCGATGGAAATCATAATTTCTCAAATACAAGTGAAACTAAAACCTTAGTAGTGTCCTAGAAACCAATGGAAGACTGCTTTTCTTTTCGACTCAAAATGGAGCTTGGTACTTCGTACACAAATAGGAGCGTACATTCTACTATAGCAAGATTATTGGATCCTTTAGGACTACTTGGTCCAATAGTAACTAGAGCCAAAATATTCATGCAGAAATTTTGGCACGTAAAAATTGGTTGGTCTGATGCATTTCCAACTGCAGAGTATAAAGAATGACATAACATTTTTGTTATATTAAAAAGAATCAATAACATTGATATTCAGAGAGGAAATGTGATTGAAAAGGCCACCCAGATAAAGATCCATGGTTTCTCTGACGCTAACGTTGTCTTGGACGTTGCCTTGGAGCAGAGGTTTATTGTAGGTCAAATGGTTCTACTGGAGGAACTATGGTTAGACTGGTGAGTAGCAAATCGAATTAGACTGGTGAGTAGCGTTGGTGAAAGGCCATACAATTCCGAGATTGGAATTGTGCTGCAGTCTTTCTATCAAAGTTATTTAAACGAGTCCTTTTTGAAAAAAAACTGGAAACAACAGTATTTTTATGAAGTGATTCCTTTCATAAATTCAAAAGGCTACATTGGATCTAAAAATGTTCGAGCAGAACAGAATTGCCATCATTTAAGAGAATACATCCATAAACATACATGGTTTCAGATAATGTGGTTCAATGGCTCCACATTTCTACCTGACAGTGTTTATCCAAAGTAAGGAAACTCTGTGTTCAAGGAATGTGAAGAATTTAAAGCAAAAAATGCCAGTGTGATGAACTTGAAGACAGTTTTCTTGTTTTGAACTCGAATGTAATTATATGCATGAAATACTTAATTTGAGAAATAATTCATGACTTGTTCTTCGTATTTTGTTACATTTTCAGGTTGCAGATAAATTCACAGAATCCCTTATACAGAGTATCCGGGATGAATTGAACCATGCAGAAACAATTTTATTTAAAATGATTCAAAAGGAGAAATTTTCGGCTGAACTAAGTATATTAACCAATAAAGAAGTATTTTTCTAAAGAGTTAGTTAAAATCGCTATATCCTTTTTATACATTCTGATGGAGTCACATGAGCTGGAGAACGCTGAGGTAACTCGGGTTTACTATTATGCCTAAAAATCGTAGGTTGACTTTACTTAATATTGATTATATTCATGTAAAATATCTCCATGTAAACATATCAGCATTACTTAGTTATGCTAGAAAAAGTTTTGGACTATGAATGGTACATCTACCTAACGAAATGTTGTGTATAAATATATCATTTGTTTATAAACCAATTCACTTAAATCTTATCAAATAATGAGGAATCTGCCTAAAGATTGAGTAATGGATCGAGTTTCTTTTAATTTAGCAGATGTGGATTTTTGTCGTCCGTTTTCTTATAAAGTATAGAAATCAACGTAAGTTTATTTGCCATATGATTTATGTTTGTATTTTTGAATGATTTGTTTCTAAACATGTACATTTAGGAATTGTATCAAATCTGAATCCAGAGGCTTCCATATCGACATTTAAAACATTAATTGCCTGCCACAGCAGAAGTACTAAATTGTTTTCTGATAATGTCAAACATTTTCAAGGTACGAATGAGGAAATTATTAGGCTTCATAAAACAGCTTAGAATCCAGAAAAAGAATTGTATTTTTATTAGGTAGAGAAGGTTTTCATCGAAATTTATCCCACTTATATCCCCAATTTTTGGCGGACTTTAAGAAGTCGCAGTAAAAGCCTTTGAATATCATTTTAAAAGAGTTGCTTGCGGTGCTAATTTAAATTTTGAAGAATTCTGAGCTGTAGCCATGCAGATTGAAAGAATTTTAAATTTGAGACACCTTGGTCCTTTGTCTGCTAATGAAGAGGATTTAGAAGTTTAAGCCCTCTTACATTTTTATTAGTACATAGGGTAAGCTTATTTAGAGTACCTAGCCCTGTTGGGCCTTAATCTTCTGTCAGTGCATTAATTTTATTAACAGGTTATATTCCGAGTGTCCATTCCATTTAAAAAAACTTTTTGTAGGCGAGAGCCTAAATCAAATAGAAAAAAAAAGATATTGGCGAAAGTTCTAAGTCATCTTGATTTTTGGATAAATTTGGAGAAACACTATTAAGGAAGAGCGATTGCAAATCCTTCGAAGAAAATATCTTTTTTGTCTATTTTATTATCAGTGCTGCTCATTCTTTTTCAAGTGTCTACGAGGTGAAGGAAAGAGAGAAAAAATTCCTGTATTTCTCTCATTGCATGTAAAATGCTTGGTTATTTTGGTTTTCTAACGGGTGATACCTTTTCTTGAAACTTTGGGGGTGATCGGGTTTGGGGTTTCTTGAAGATTTTTAACCTGGTTGCAGATTTGAGAGAATGATAAATTTTCGCAAACTGTTTTCGAGGTAAAAGGTCGTTTCTATTATTTGTTTGAGTAGTTGCTAGCCCAATTCTTGGTTTCGGGAGTTTACGACGTCCTTCCTATGAAGCAATATGCCCAGAGTTTTTCCAATTAATGCAGGTGGGGTTCTAGTTTTTCTTTAATTGAACATTCCAGGGTGATATGATCTTCTATTCCTGAATCAGATTTCTGTAATGCAAATGATACTAGACTTTAACGTTGGCAAAGGTTAATTAAACTCGAACATTTGAAGAAAAAGATGTATGTACTCGTAATTTGGAGAAAAAGGTTTCGAATTATTTAAGTGAGCTTCAGCCGCATAATAAATGAAGATTTGAAAAGTATAATGTTCAAATTGGAGTTTTAGTATTGCTAATAGAATATATTTTGCCAGCACACGAATGGCTACTAGGCAGAATTATTTAAAGTACTTTGAAGATGGTAAAAGAATTCATGTAGCTCAAATGATAATTCAAGTTGGTAATAATTAAGAGATTTGTCTCTAGAACTTGTGTTTTACTTATGTGTGAATAAATATACATGTATTCTTTTTATTTGCAAACATTGCTAGTGTATTCAATCGCAAATATTTTCGTACTTTTTATTTTTATGAGTCATTTTCTATGTTATGTTAATTGAGTATGTTATGTAATTGCATAATTATTATTTTTGCTTCATTGATGATAATTTATTAATATGCATCTTCAATGTTTGAATATTAAATGAAATAGGGTTATTCATTCGATTGAATGTTGAAACTTATCAATGGGAACCGGTATGTTAACTCTTGCATGTGCGGTCACTGCGCTGAGATGTATGTTTCCTCAGTGTTTGTGAGTGTAATAGGAAATATGAACCCATGTGGGAAGGCACTATTAACATGCGTCTGATGATTTATTAAAGTTATATTTTGCAGTCTACTTCGCATATTTATTGCGGAAATGAGAATTTAGGTGAATAAACCAATGGGATTTAATACAGTTATGTAAATCGTTCACATACTAGGCATATTTTTAAGTAAGTAACGTTTTTAAATATAAAAGCTTCAGCGTTACTACCACGGCACCCATATCCGCTGTCTAGCCAGAGACGCCGATAAGGAAGTATTTGACCTGTTTTACATTTGTTTGCACGCATTTAAAATGCTTCAAACAATTAAAAATGCCACCGATTGCAAAATACGCGATTTAATTTGTTCGTTCGTGAAAGCTATCGAAGTTTATCAACAGATAAATGAAGTAAGGGGATATGTGACTCATGTGACACCAAAAACAAAACAGCTATCCGTAGGTTGGAGACATTCAACATCACCCAAAAAAAATGAAACTCAAGCAGACAATTTTGACATGCAAAGTCATATGTACTGTGACATAAATAAGGAATTTTTTTTTTTTGCTTGGGAGTTACACAATAGATTCCGAAACACATATTGTAACGCTTTGACGTTACTGCACCGCACAAACCAAAATAAAAAGCGCGACACATTTAGTAAAGGGACTGTTTGCCTGCATGACAAAGCCCGTCGTGACTTCTTTTGTTGAATCCGAAGTCTCATCACATCATATATGGCTGGGAACAACTAGATCACTCTCAGTATAAACTCACCTGGCGGTTACTCTCATCTGGCACTCTACTCGAAAGGAGTTATTAGTCTCAAAATGCCTATTACTTAAATTAATGTTGAATTTTTTTTTATATAATAACATAATTACTAGATACTTTGCTTACATATGTAATAATAAATTTGTCCTGGTGAGATGAATAAGTTTTTCATAAATATTTCAAATAAATATAATCATTTTCATTTATGTTTAGTTTCTAAATACTTTTTTTTACTATCGTAATTAATACAGTTCTTAAATCATTTAAAATGTTCTTAAAAAAGATCGTAGCTAATCGCTAATATAGTAGTAAAATTATCAATAAATAAATTAATTTGTTCCTCAGAATACAACTTATCTTTTGAAGTGTAAATCTAAAATTAGTATCATGATTTAAAATACCTCTTAATATTATAATATAAACAATATCCAAATTACTGTTATCACATGTTAATATTCCTCATTAATATACTTTGTCACTGTTACACATACATTTCTTATTACCTTCTAAATATAAATTATATTACAACAAAAATAATGCGACTCATTTTTTCATATAATTATATATATATATATATATATATATATTAAATATTATGAAAAAATGAGTCGCATTATGTATATTAAATCTTTTTAAGATTTTTTTTACCGTTTTGTTATGAGATTTGTTTTCTTTTTATCTGTTGGTTTTTATTCCTTGCATATTTTCTTATTCTGATTTCATCCTTGGTTTATTTAAAATGTTTGGTTCCATAGCTATTTTTATATTCAATGTTTCTATATGGAAAAATTTGGCCTTAGACTATAATTTAACCCGAGGGAAAATATCTAAAGCCAATTACTGAATTAAAACGGTTGTAATCCTTTTTAATTTTACATATTTATCCATCTGTGTTTTGTTTCCATTTTTGTATTTTATTCAATACGTGTCTTTGCTGTATATCTTATTAATGTTTTTTATTTAATTTTTTTTCTGTAATCTATGGGTGCAATATTACTCGAAGTTTATGTTCTTGATTATATTTGTTTAAAAGTTTATAAATTATGTAATGATATTACTTATTCATCAGCGTAGATGGAATTAAGCACAACAAATTCATTATTCTGGTTTTCGTTTTAATTTTAGTTCTGGTTTCTAAATTCGCATGAGTGTGTATTTGCGCTAACTTATAATTATGATTTATATTTTATATTTAATATTTGTTACTTTAGTAATTTATATTATTCGTATTCAGATTACTTTATTTTTATTTGATTAACCATTTTTATTATTATATATATATATATATATATATATATATATATATATATATACTCGTGAAAAAATAAAGCAAATTTTCAGATTGTTCTGCAATTCTGAAAAACTCAAATGGATGACATAAAATTTATACTTGTTAAAGATTGATGTAGACTTACTAGCCAAATAACAATTTTGTACGCATACATTATGGGAAAAAGCAGAAAAAGGCTTTATAGACAGAATACTGTCACTAAAAATCATTGTCTGACCATGAGAAAAAAAAACAAATCAATGGCTCTTAGAGATGTGACTTAACCTAAGTGCAATTGTTGTATGACTCCATCTGTCCATACTAAATACCAAATTATTCAGCAGTTCTTCAGGTAAGTGTGTGACATTGGGCTATTCGCGGTTTCTCTTCACTAACCTTGGGGACTTTTCAATTGAGATTGATTGCTTTCGCTAAAC
>BMAW01043445.1:89315-106490 GCA_019974015.1 Nephila pilipes | reverse complement strand
GTATATATATATATATATATATATATATATATATATATATATATACTCGGGAAAAAATAAAGCAAATTTTCAAATTGTTCTGCAATTCTGAAAAAAACTCAAATGGATGACATAAAATTTATACTTTTTAAAGATTGATGTAGGCTTACTAGCCAAATAATAAATTTGTACACATGCATTATGGGAAAAAGAAGAAAAAGGCTTTATAGACAGAATACTGTCACTAAAAATCATTGACCATGAGAAAAAAAAAATCAAAGGCTCTTAGTAAGAGATGTGACCTTCCCTAAGTGCAATTGTTGCATGACGCCATCTGTCCATACTAAATACCAAATTATTCAGCAGTTCTTCAGGAAAGTGTTGCCACTCTTCGAGGAGTATCTGTTTCAGCTTTCTAGTGTACTTCGGAGGATATGATGTTACTCCCAAACGTCTCCGTAATGCACATCACACTTATCTCCTTGGATTTAAATCAAGCGAGCCCATTGGCTAATCCATTCTGCAGTTATCCTCACTTTCTAGAATTTCATCAACAGTAGAGGCTCCGTGTGAATGTGTGTTGTCGACCACAAATATAAAGTCTGAACTAATGGTACCTCGGAACAGACGTATGGGCTGTAGGATAAATTCATCCCAATAACGATCTCCAGTAAGTGAGTCGATGTTGAAAATAAATAGCTCTGCACGTCCATTCTACATAATGCCTCACCACACAACCACTCCAGGGCCACCTCAACGGTCTGTTTCCCTTCTGGTAATGGGATGAAATTGTATTGTAGACCTGCTATCTCTGCCATGACTGCTTATAAGATTTGATCGTGTTTGGATATATCTGAGAAAACCAAGTTGAATACACACACACACACACATATATATATATATTACCCAACTCTTTTTTATACGGTAGATACATTCCTTAGAAAACCGTATAAGAAATTGTATTTAAAAATACATGCAACCTGTGGTAAATTTGAGGATGTGTTTCACAACCTCAAAAATCGTGTAAGATGAAAACAAACTAACTCAAACAAACTGGTTACACTGTCAAAATTAGAATTTAAAAAAATTGGGGAGATTAGTACAAGAACAAAAAATTCGTGTAAAAAAGTATTTTGGAGAACCGTGTTATTTCAAAAGATAGTAGAAAAGGACCATGTAGGAAAAGAGTTGCGTATATATATAAAATAATAATTCGGTTTTATACTTGTAAATATAGTGTTGTAAGTATACCTATGATTCTATGAGTTTATTAATGAAAAAATTGCATAAATACATTCATATTTTTAATTAAAAAATTTTATTTTGTGTTGTAATTTCTTCACAGAGAAATTTTCATGATTAATTAAAGTTTTTATCAACAATGTTCAGTTCAAAAGTGGTGCAATTTTAATGCGCTTGGAGAATACGTAAGAATTTGTACGGGTTGTTCTTTTAGTATTTCCTTTACAAGCCAACGGAGTTTTGTAGTGTGAATAAGATAAAGTTGTATTTGTATTTATTTATTTTTCACGTGCTTTGTATTAATTGGGGTGTACAGATGAAAAGCAGTTGCTTCAGTTGTTTTCATTCCAGTTAAGCTAATAAGGGAAGTGTAATTTCCGAAGAAAGTTCTATTGATGTACAAGCAATTCAGCAAAAGTAATTTTTATCATCTTGAAATAGTACTTGTTACTAATGTTTTGAATATATGAACCAGCTGAAGGATATATGTTAATGAAATGAGGCACTGTTTTAATCCATTTTACTTGTTAAAAGTAGGAGTAAGTCAATTAATCATTCCTAAATTACGCATATGATAGATTATGAAAAGAATTGTTCACTCAAAATGTCTGAGTGAAGTTATAAGTCAGAGCCGAGGAAATGAATTGCAAATTAATTTTATGTTTCCATGAAAGTGAAATGAATTTAAAAGTGAAATGACGTAAAATAAATGGATATTGCGCAATAAACAGGAAATTTAAAAAGAAATTTTCTTCTTTGGATCATTTTGAGAATGAATCTTATCAATTCGAAATTTAATCTACTTTATCAATAACTGTATTACAAGAAAATATTTTATGGACAGATTGATAGAAAATATTGAAATAAATAAAGACGATTCAAATGTAAATAACGTACCGTATTATATAAGCAGTCTATAGATTTCTTGATTTAAGTGATTATTAAATTCCAATTTAGCTTTTCACTTTGATTTGCTTATCAAAATTACTGCATTTCTTTAAATTTTAAACAACAATTGAATTTCAAGCATTTAATTATTTCTTAAAAAAATACCGACAAAGAAAAAACAGTATTTTCTTAGAGAATTAAATATTATATTAGAGCAATAGAATTATTAATTCCTTAAACAGAAATTCATTTTCTGATTAACTACGTTAAAGATGAAGTAATTTTAACACTATTGGCATTTATTTTATCTATAATGTAACATGCAGTAAAGTTCGCAGAAACTGAGTGAAAAAAACTTAGAAATGTCTGGGAGAACTATCAAAGAAAAATCAAACTATTCTTAAGCTTATTCGGATATAGTAAAAAAAATGTGTGGTCATTTAAATAAATATTTTGTGTTCTTGAATGAAATAATCCGGTCAGATGAAAGCAAGTTCACTATTTTTTGCTAACTGAGCTCTCAATTAAATTATCAGCTTAAAGTCAGAAGCAAGTTGACCCAAAAAACGTAATCGTAATGGAAAAGAGCTTTCTAAATATCTTTCCATATCTCTCTATAGAGGGTTTTATTAGTATCATGGCATATTCGGTGATAAAGCTATTAAGTGTATATCCCCAAACAAGTGGTCAGAAAACTAGTTGGTACAACTATATCGTCAGCTGCAGACAGTTATAGTACTGGTTATTAACACTTTAATACACGAACATATAACCAAGAGAAAATTTCTTGTTTGTAGATCTGATTTAGATTTTTTTCTAGAAGGTTTGCATTTTTCAAGCTCCACGGGATTTACAATCGTATGCAGTAAATTGAAATCCACTTATCTACGGAATGCTCAGGTTCGAGTTAGATTTTATCTTTTAGAGGAAATGTTTGTAGAATAATCTAGTCTTGGCTAATATACCTACATAAGTTTTGGGTGCAGCTTTTTAGAATCTTATCCTCCTTGTTGAACAAGCCTTCTAGAAAAATTCACGGAGATGCAATTGAGAACTCTAAAGGATATATTTAAGGCAGAGAAAAGAAAGTGTGTTTTTTTTTTAATGAAAGCTGCACATGCAGAAATGGAGTCGTATAAGAAATCTGCCTTCAGGGAAATGAAAGCAGCAGACACAAAAATGATGAACAGCCTAAAGCAATGAACAGAAGAAATGAAAAGTCAAATAAAATGTATGAAAAGTATGATAGAAGTAAAGTACGAAGCTCATGGGAAGATTGAGGGAGTAGAGGGAAAAGTTCAAAGGAAGATCGAGAGGGAGTAGGGGACAGAGTTCATAAGAAAAGGAAGGGAGGATAATCCAAAGATTAGAGGAGATCTCAAGAATTGGTCATTAAAATTTGTCAATCATGGAGCTTACTACATTAATTTTTAAAGATAAGCTGCTACAGCTGCTGGAAAAAATGACTGACTGTATATTTTTATCATGATCAAAGAGGCTACTGTAGCTGCTTTTTCCGTTTGGAGATAAGAATTTGAAAGTTGAGAAGAATGTAAACATATTTTATTTAGATGGTGAAATATTTGGCGTATTTATCGTAATCGTTGAAGAAGTCTCCTTATTTGAAATGACAGCAACTGCAGGAGACACTCATTTGAAATATGAGAATACTGATAACAGAATGACTTCCCCCTTTGTCGAGGAATACAAACGTTAACATCGCAAAGGCCTAGGATCCAACTCAAGAGCTTTATAATGACTGAAGAATACATTCGAGAGAGCCAAACTCATATTACCAATAGCTCAGAAGCTCGAATTAAAATTGATACCCCGTTCGAAGGCATTAACTTCCATTCCAGGATCACCAGAGTAAAATTTTAAAAATTATGAATGTATATCTTCCATTTAACTTTGAATGTACTTTGAATGATTCTGGTTTGTGCAAGAGCAGGTCCATGATGTGGTATTAATTGGAATTTCTTCTCGAGTTTCCAGAGTTTGGAAGATGAATTGGAACTACCTCAACGGAAAAGAACAGTGTATGTCCATTAATCCAGATGAAGCAGTAGCATATGGTTCAAGTTTCAGTACTGACTGTCAACATTGATGATAAGATTAAAGATGTTAATTTAGAGATGCACAACATTGTTTATTGGCATTGAAACTATTGGTGGTGTTATGACTAAAATTAGTAAGAGAAATTCACGAATTCCTCTTGCTAGACTTCCCAGGTATTCTATGGTTACTCAGATAACCAGCGTACTGTACCGTGATGAACGATGATCATTTGCTTGATAGAATCTAACTTAGTAGAATACCTGAGAATCGAGTGGTGTGTCTGAGATAGAAGTAATTTTCCAATTTAGAATCCTATGGAATCTTAAGGTTTCGATATTGGGTAAGATTTAAGTTAATACCCGTAGAATTATTATCACTAATAACAAATGCCTTCTGTCTTTATTTGTTTCGAAGTGTCAGACTGATTGTAATACGCATTTGCTAATATTTCACAAGGCCAAAAGAAGAGTGTTCCATGAGATGATCAGATGGACTTCATAGGGATTTTAATTGCCCATACATATTTTATTGATTATAAATGTGATCTTTTTACTCGAGTAGATATGAAATTATGCAGATATATTAGTGTTAAAATATGACTTTGATTGCTTTTAATTTTAAAAAAGGGAGAGCTATTTACACTTTATACAATATAAGGTCATTTTTCTCTGTCGAAGGCATTTAAGTTACCTTAATGTATTTGGAAAAAACTCTTGATATTCTAAACAAATGTTTGAAGCAGCCTAGCTAGAATTAGCTCTTCCGTTTTAAATCTCTACTATTACTCACTCAAACTTGCTGAATTTCATACATTTTATAAGTTAAATTTTAACTGTCATGATAAGGTTGTAGAAAACCTCCACCCACAAATTTTAAGGATTTTACACGACTAAGGCTTTCTTCCATACATTTAGTATAATAATGAAATGTGCATGATTGTTTTTTTTTATTATTTTTCTTAAAAAATTAGATTGAAAAAAGTGTGTAATTTACAAATTGAATTTCTTGCACTGAGGATTTGCATAATACTTAGAGCATAGTCCCCATTAGAATTTAGTGCCATTACAAGACAACAAATTATTTTAATAATACTAATTATAAAGATATTAAAACCTAAATACCATTATGAAGCAGATATGTTATTAAAAAGTCTAAATTAAATATGCACTATATAATCCCACCTTATATACATCTCAATACATCATTATCTGTATCTCATAAACATGAAAGATTCTTAAATATATTTTAAAACTCCATAAAACAGCAATATATGTAATTCAAATTTAATGATATTTTAATTGTAACTGATAATAATATAACAATGTTATTAAAAAATAATGAATGTGCAAAAACATTTTTAAAAGAAAATTGCAGCTATTATTACATTAAAATTCTTTAAAAATGTGGACAACTAAACCACTGAAAAATCTATTGCACCAATTATATTCTGATTAACAAAGAAGTAAAATATGATCGTGTAAACACATTGTTTATTTTTCGTTACATTATAAGTAATGGATCCTTAATAAGGTTAGTTTTTCAAGTCTTACCCTTTTTACAGTAGAATAAATTACAAAAGTAAAAACTGTGAAATGCAAATTAAGTCTTGATTGGCTAAAGGAAAGAATTTTCATTAGTTACATTGTGTAGCGTATTAATTACAAAATACATTAAGGATGAATAATAATGTGTATAATAAAAAATAGAAATTTTAATTAATTTAGTAAAAAAAAAAGTCTCGTCATAAGATTTTTTGTTAGAAAATGGAAGAATAATTTCATTCAATCTCAAGATATGCATAAGATTTAGATTTATAACTTAGAACAAAAATAAAGACTTTCTTTGCACAATTGTTTTGAAAGGTTATAATGATAATTGCATTGTACTTTCGGAACTGAAAATCTGTATTAAATTATTTTAATTTTATGACTCTGCTTTTTTGTAGAAAATTTATTTTCATATGAAAATAAAAGGCTTTTCTATGATCAAAAGGTATAGCACAAGGTTTTCGAGGAACATTTAAGTTTATGCTTTTGCATATTATTAATGCAAAATTAAAATAATACTTTGTAATTTTAGTTCATTTATGAATGAAATATTCAAACTTTAATAAAATACGCTCTGAACTTTTTTTGTAAAATCGAGTAAAATCTTCTGGTTATATTTATTAATCTCTTAGAAGCTGCTTCAGCTGTTGTACTTCTTAAATAATTAGTTTTTTCTAAATACTTTTTAATAAAAAAAAAGTGATGTAACAATATTTCAAAAAAAATCATCACTCTTAATGGGTGAAAAAAAACATTTTTTTTTAATTAAAAACTAAGACCTAACCTTAAGTAGTATGCTAATGATTAATTTATATGGAACGTTCTTTAACCAAAATACTGTCGATGATTTTATGAAATAGCCATTTTGAATTTTGAAACACATTATTATCTTCTGGATGGTGAAAGAAAAATCACTTGAAAATAGACTATAATCCATCTTGGTGGGTTTCGAATAATCGCGATATCTTTTTAATAAATGGAGATGGAAAACTATTCAAAGCTGAAAATCTCTCTCTCTCTCTCTCTCTCACACACACACACACACTAGGTTATTTATAATCAAATTAGATGGAAATAATTTTCACGGAAGGATTCATTTTAGTTCAGGAAGCTTTATTTCATATATGAATGTTGAAAATTCAAGTATAAATTATTTATCTCGGATTAAGGAATTAACAAAAAAAAAAAAATTGAAACAAAATTAGATAACAATTTTCTACCTGAAAGTTGTAATACTTTTATAGAATATATTTTCTTAAATTGTTCTTAAGAGGATATGGATCAAACATGTTTAAAGAAAGAGTTAAGTTATTTAGCAATAGTAACAGCAGACAGTTTAGGATTTATTTTGCCTTGGCCGTTCACATCTTGGTCTTACTCTAACATTTTGCGAATCCAAAAAGTTCTATATTTCACGTTCAGAAGTAGATGGAAGTTTGTTAACAAATGTATCGATACGACTAAGATCTATCCTCATGCCTTAACTTTATTATTAAATGCCTCATAGCAAGATAGATTTCCTAATGTTTTTCCATAATATGACGAGTTAAAAGTATTTTACCATTACCAATATCGTATACATTATATTTACTAAAATACCCAAAGAAAATATAATGAACTCCATTGTGACTCAATCGACTGGAAATTGGATTGATAGTTTGGAATTGTTTTTTATTCCTTTATCCGCGTGACGCAGACTTTATTATAGCAAATTTAAGTTTGATCAGTAAATGTTTCTCTTTAAAATTAAGTAATAATTTACTTAATTATTTAGTAAAAACGATCTTATTGTAATACGCTTTAGTAATACCTAAAAAGATGCATTATTTGCAATTCGGGAGCTTTATGCAAACCTCGTTGATGGGAGGGACATTCATGGCTCAGATACATTCATTTTCAGGACATTCATGGCCCATGAATGACTCAAATTCGAAACACTACCGGATTTTCAATCAGAGAATGCTGAAAGAAGGATACCAGTTATCACACAAGTACAACCAATGCAGAATACAATAGAATGTTTGATCATAAGTCTCCTTATGAAAAATTAATAAATGTTTTTACTTGGATTTACATATTTGTGGATAATTATAAAGTCAAATTCACGAAGAGAATCTCTGGACTATTAATCTTAGAAGAATTTGGTAGAGCAGAAGTATCCATCTTAAAAATGGTACAACAGGAAGTAATTAAGTATGCGCTTAAGGGTACTTAGACCTTGGAAAGATGAAAAAATTCTTATTAGGGTTAAAACACTTATTCTTTTGAGAGAAAACTCCAAGAGGCTCGAAATTCCAATATTATTACCACATGATCATGTATTAGAGTACATTACGTTCTACACACTTATATCCAGGAATCCAATTTCCCATAAGTAATTTGAGAAAAGACCTTTGAATCCTTGAATACAGAGAGACTTAAAGAAGAATCATTAAAAATTGTGTGAAATGTCGAACATTTCTATGAAAAGCAAAAAATGCTAAACAAAGATATACCAGAAGGTCCTCTTCCAACAGATTGCAAGACAGATGCTGCTATATTTGATCATCTATGACGGCTGTATAACTTTATAATCTATGACAACTGTATAACCATAAACTGAGAACAAAATAACTGATTAGAAATTTTCGTCTGCTATCTATAGAGCACTACCACTGGAATTAGTTACATCTTTTTCAAATGACAATTTTTTAAAAGCCTTTGGGAAAGTTTATTGCCTGCAAGACTAGACGGTCCAATATTTGCTGGGCACAAATGGCTCACATAATGGCACAAATTTTACAGTAGCTGTAAATTTGCTAACAGTCATCAAATGGGAAACTATCTCTTAGGACAACACTGTTAAAAATTAATTGGATGTTTAATCGCACAGCTCTAACATGGTGAGGAGGCTGATGGAAAAGATTAATTTGAAGGTATTCTCAAATTTTAGTTAAGTTTTCATTAACGACGCACTAGAAGCAACACGAGGGTTATTGGCGACGGACCTCGTAATTTTGAACCACGGTCAAGTGACGAGGACGACACCTGAGCTGGCACCCCCCTCTCCTAACATCCACACCACGCCAACGGGAGGACTTTGGACCCAGAACAGATTTAACGTACATCAGCCCCGGCTACCCGGCGGGTCTTTTGCGGCCAAGGATCGAACCCGCGACCGAACGAAAACTGCCGGTCGCGAGTCCACGATCTTGACCACTAGGCTCCCGCGGCTCCCGAAGGTATTCTCAAATGAATGTGTAAGAGAGATACTTCTCAGAAATATTTTGAGCTCTGAAGAAATAAATACATTTATTTGGGACTCAAAATTGTCTTAAAAAGTCTTTTGACGTATGTTTCGCACTATATAGAGAATTTAATACTTCAAACTATAGAAATAATCTTAACAGAAATAATCCGGAACACTTTTGATTTACATTATTATTATTCATTTTCTCTTAAACAAGAAATATAAATATCCATAACGAAAAGATAATATTTGCACAGAAGTGTTTATGTCGAATATTTGGGACAATTCTCCAAAGACATTCCTCAAAATGTATAATTCATAAAAGTAAAATTCAAATTGGTGATATTGTTTTCGTATCTAAGACAATATTAAGAGAATAAATATGATTTTGGCTCATGTGATAAGACTTTAAAATAGACATATATGATTCACAAACGTAAGTATAAGGAATGGGGAATTTTTCTGTCTAGTAGATAGACTTATTCCCTTGAAATGATTATAGAAGCAGATATTCCCGGCCAATGGACATTAGTTGATCTCAGTACAAATGAATAATACTCTAATGTCTCCTAGCCTTGAGAAGTTCAAACAGTTGGTAAAATATAATTTGGGTTTCAATCTCTATAGAAGATGAGAGGATGTTGCGTTTGATACCGTTTTACAACTCCTGCATCTGACGATTCCGTTTCAAGCATGCGGTTGCAGAGTCATTCTTATGTCATATTTTGCATTTTAGTCAGTCTACGTAAGTTTATCGAACATATAACATCAAGTTAAAATGTAAATTTATTTTAAAAATATTTTATACTATGTATTTTCCTGCAGTGTGTCGATTCATCTAAATGTGTAAATAAAAATTAATAGGCAACTCCATTGTAATGAGAGGATTTCAATATCATAAAATTAATAAGCTACTATTTTGTAATAAGATCGACAATGTTGAATGACGCCCAGTTTTCTCCAAACAAGTATTGTTTTTAATAAGTAAATACTTATTTACTTACCTTTCCTGAATAATTTATAGAGTTGTTTCTAATATGGTCTCATGTGAAAGAAATTCAGATTAATATACTTTTTCTGTCAAAAACAAAGTCTTGTATTCTTCACAATAAGGAAATTCTTTACAAAGTAATGGGCTGTAAAAAAATCCTATTTATTGTTAATGTTCAGGTTTATCTGTGTATGCATTTGGGCTTTGATAATTGTTAACAATATATCAGTATTAAATAGTGTAACATATTATATTAGATGCAGATTTAGCAGCATAGTCGATTTATTTGATTACCATGACTCATGTGTGGAATGAAATCCAATAAAAAACAGGAGAACAATTTTAAACTTTATGGTATTGACTATTTTCGATGGCTTAATGACTAATGGATAACAGGGAGATTTAGAGAAACATTATAGTTCCAAGACACTTAAATAATCCATAAGATTATAGAATTATTCTTATACTTATCATAGTAAACATAATCTTAGTACTTAGTTAATTGCTGTAACACTCTAAATCTTAATTGATTGCAGATATTTCAATGGTTAAACGATGGAAAATGGAAAGTAAATTATTAAGGGATTAGTGCTTTAAATAAAAAGTTCCATCATGTGTGTGCGTGTGTTCTTTTTACGTTTCTCATAATGTGCCCTATACTGTATTATTGAATGTGATTTACAATGATTATATTATTCAATTTAATGACTCCTTTTCAGATTTGAAATAGCTTTTCTTTCCATCAGAAAAGCGCATTCACTTCAGGAGTTGTCAGCATTATATATCATATAAGGAAAGTACCCAAGATGATATTAAGATATCAAGCTATTGATTTAAATGATATCATAAGACTCCGCATGATATCATTTAATCAACTAAATCATTTAGACGTGGAATGTATAGGGAAATGAAGAATTTTTAGGAATAATTCTCAATCTCATATGCTTCAGTAAAGTGGGATAAAAAAAAACTGTTATAATTTTTTCTAAAAGAAATTACATATGTGTCAGAACTTATTTTGGAGAATTTCTTCAGCAGCTTTTAGTGCTTGAAACAGTTATTAAATTTAAACATTTTTCAAAAATTATAAATGAAGAATTAAATATAAATATGAAGAATATAAACAAATGGGTTCTTCTTCAGAGGAATTGGAACACTTCTTACAAAGTATTCTTTCGCAATATGACTTCACAATACGCCTACCATTTGAGACAAGCTCCTTTTACAAACAGTTATTCTGTTTTTAAAGGCTTAAAATATCATAAAACAAAGAAATTTTACAACTTTTTTATATGCAGGATATTATTAGGATAAAATTGAAAAATAGACCGAATTTGTTACATAATAATTACAATATATAGTAATTATTCTATTTATAAATACTGTACAACTGATTAATATACTATCACGTTTCAGTGCAAAAATTAAGATTTTGTACCCCACAAAATTGCCGTCTTAGGTAAATTTTAAAAAAAATGTGTTATCATAGTAATCTTTTTAATTTGTTTTATATATATATAATTACAAATTATCCCTATCTCTTTCCGAAATGTTATGACAAAATTTAAAATTGTATCATTTGGGCTTTTGAAAAAAACTTGTAATTAATTCAACAACTTACAAACTGGCTTCCTTTAAGAGTGCATTATCTGGAAAAAGAATTTTCAATCATATTTCAATTGTTACCCTTGTATACAATTTTGTTCAAAAGTAAACAAAATGCAATATTTATTATTAATAATTTGATTGAAATTCAACATTATAAAAAAAGCAATTCATTAATCGAATTAAAATTTCCAAAAAATAATATATTTAATTTTTAAGATATTTTACAAAATCACACTAATGAAAGTGAAAAAAAAAAATGCTTCAGTCAATGCATGAAATCTATAATAAGGGTATGCTAAACTTATGAAATAATACTTTCGTTGAGAATATTTTCAAATGTCTTAAGCATTACATTACAGCTCCATAGCATTGCATAAAATACAGGAGCTCAGATAGTAATTCAGTTCGAAGGAAATTATATTTAGAACTCGTTCTAACTGGAGAGCTTTTAATATTTTGAAGCCTGAAATAAAAACAGATTTAAAATAGTAGAATTTTTTGTTTGTATAGTTGCCCTTTTTATCAAATTGGGAATTACTTAAGAAATTAAATCTTTAGTTATTTAATATTCTCTTATTCTAGAAAAAACAAGAAACAGACTTGAAACACATGCTTATATTATATCTCGCTTCTCCACTTTCAGCATCGAGAACTGCTAACTCAGAATGAAATAATTATGAAACTCAGCCCTCCTCGGGGAAAATTTAATTTAAAAAATGCAATGTTCCGTGGAATTTTCCTTCAAAAAAATAAATCGAGTTCGGTGTATTTGCTTTACAAAATAAACAAAGCTTTTACTTGCAGTTTTTCTTTGTTTGAACTTAAATCCTTCTCCAATAAAAGCTAATTAAATTGACTGCTCAAAATTATGTATAAGCTTTTTTGTAAAGTAAACTCAATTCTTATCAGCTATGATTCCTCAACTATATTTTTAAAAAAGAATTTTTATATAGAGATTTTAATGTCTGAAATGGAATCTTAATTTTTTTAAATGCATACAGTACTTGTTTTACAAAGGTTTTAGATTTTATACCTTTCAATTTTTACTTTGAAGCTCAAAAATTCTTATACTTCTTTAGTTTCAAACGTTCAGTGAGTGCGATAATATAATTCTATTTATAAAAATTAAAAATTTTCATCACTTGAAAGAAGAGAGGGTTTTGAAAACTGCGAATTATCTTAACTTTTTTAAAAATTAAGTTTCGTACATAATTTATTTCTTGAATTTCAAGCGTTCCTGAATTTAACTCTGGTTGTAGTATTAGACTCTTGTTCATTAATTTCTTTAATTACACGTGTTTAATATAAAATAAAAATAAATTATTGATGTATTTTATATTGAAACTTAGGAAGAGTGAAACATGTAGAATATGTAATTAATCCATATGATAATCTTTTTATATATGTTGCATCATCTAGTAAGGGAATAATACCTTTGCTTTAACAAATCCTTTTTTCTATAATATTAATACATAAATAAATTTCTTTACAAAATTTTTAAAAATCTTAGCTTTGGATGAATGGTTCGCCCAAAACAACAGATAAAGCATTTTGAAAAGCTAAATTATAATGTTTACACGATTTTTTTTTTCTTTTGACATTACTTTGATTTTTATTAAAATAAATATACAATAACCAAAGAAATTCAGAATAAAAATACTAAAAAAACACTTTTGATTTAAATTGGTTCATGCTCTAACTTGTGATAACTGCCTCTGAAGCATTGTTTACTTCATTAAAAATGAAGTAAAAGAAAAATCATATTCTTTTTTTTTAGCGAAAGTAAACTCCATTTAGATGTCAAATGAAATAAATTGTTCCGTAATAAACATCAATGCCTAAGACTTGAAAATAAAATCCAGGAAATTGTAGAGAAGTTCTACTTAAATCAATACCTAATTTCCAATTGTTAAAAGGAATAAAAAATGTTGGTTATTTTTTTCAATTTTTGATTTATTTAGTTTATTGCATTCATATGTAACTATTATTTCATATGTGAATGGATATTAAATTTTGATAGATGACTCAGTATTCAATTATATAAAAAACTTTATGTGTATTTTTATTATAGAATAAAATTCAAAACTTTTTAAAAGTAAAAACAAATAAATAACCAGCTTACAATATTTTTATGGTAAATAAAAATAATTGTAGGTATTTAGATTTGAGTTTTCTACAGTCACGCGTTGATTAATAAATTTTTTGTCTACAAATTATATGAGAAACATTGAAAGAAGCCCTTTTATTCATGTAATCATATACAATTTAATAAATTCAAAGATATCAATATATTTACTTAACGTTTGTTCTCGTAAACTCGTCTTTAATAATAAGAAAAATTGTATAATTTCGAAACATATTTCATAGCCACTTAAAAAATTGATTCATAATATTTTCCATACATCTCCCGTTTTATTTACAACTTTAAAGTTTCAATTAAAAAATGCACAGAAATTTAACTATTTAATTTTTAAAAAACAAATTTCAACTAAGGAGAATATGCTGAAAACAAAATACAGTAAATCATTTAATAAGAACAAGAAAAAAAAATTTTGTAATAACCCTAGAATTACCAAGATGAGTGATCTGTGACCCAAAACAT
This sequence comes from Nephila pilipes, assembly GCA_019974015.1. Classification (NCBI taxonomy): domain Eukaryota; kingdom Metazoa; phylum Arthropoda; class Arachnida; order Araneae; family Nephilidae; genus Nephila; species Nephila pilipes. The sequence continues at coordinate 92,346 of BMAW01043445.1, read as the reverse complement.
AAAATTTTGCTCGTTTCACAGTTGTTTTTCAAAATTAAGCCTTCTAATTTTTTATTTACTTTTCCTAAATATTCAATCTAATATCTTAAAACGAATTTAGTTGAATTTAAAAGAATACTTTTTTATTTATATATCTCTATACATTGAACTACCGTGGGAGTCATAGATAATCTGAACAAAATAATAGCCTTTTCTTTTATTTCGACCAGGATTTGAAATGTAAATTTTTCAGTTACTAAAGAGTTTTAAAGGAGATGTATTGCACCAATTTTTTTCAAAATGGTGAGAATGAAGAAGAAAGAAGAGGAGATGTCCACACATCTGGCATATACCTGTTAGGCAGATGTGTGAGCTTTTGTGATTCGAAGCTATTGTACCTATGTATTGGAATGTTGTAGAAGGTTCTTAAATCTGTTATAAGTCAGAAATTAAGTAAAAAGAATATTTGCCCTGTTATAAACTGAGCAGAAGGAAAACGAGTTAGTGATATTTCAGTTTTGCACATGTTTAGTGATGGAACGCGGCAGAAGAGGTCTTTTGCAAGAAGACTTAAAATTGCTAAATGAACTTTCAGTAAGTGATTCTTTCGAGGAAAATATACCTGATGAGGATGATGAATATTTTGTTGTGGATGGCGAGAGAAATATTGAGCAAAATGTCAATATAATTTCATCGTTCTGAATGTTCAAGTGACAGCAAGCTGAATGAAAATATTCCAAGTAAATGCAGGTCTGGAATTCATAAAACAATATAGAATTGTAAAAGTGTTAAGAAAGAAATAAAATAAATAAAGGAGAGAAAATATCCCTTCAAATTGACTTTGAAGGAGCGAAAGATAGGCCAAATTCTTAAAGTACGTATTCTGCAATTAGAAACTTAAATTTCTTTAAAGGTAATTTCCTATTAACTAAACTTCATATTATATAATATTCTAGAAAATAAATTTCATAAATCATTAATTAAAAATCATTATATTAATCACGAAACAACTTATTTTCCGTCTGTATTATCATAAAAATTAAAAATAATATGACTGAAGCTCATAGGTCAGCTATGACCCACTCAGGTAATTCGAGGTTTACCAGGAATACGGTAATTCTAGAGTTAAATATAAGTCTATGTATTTAGTTTAAAAAAGATTTTGAATAAAAATTATTCCAAAAATTCATAAAATAAAACTCTAAGAATACCCCTTCACTAGAAAAAAAATCATATTAAATCTCACAAATGCAGCAAATCAGCAGTTTACTAACAATTTATCCCCTGACAAGTATTTGCCTTGTGTAACAAATTTTAATCTAAATCTCAAAACAGTTTTACAGGTTCCTTAACTATTTCAAAATTCTTTCTTCCATCTCCTTTTTTTATTTCCAAAATGTTTTCTATCTTTGTTTTTCCTTGATAGAATTTATAACAGGAACAAAGTACATAAAAATATCTAAAAAATGCGAAAAATTGTTAAATGAAAACCTATCACAGGATTGAGTATTATATTAAGTAGTGGAAGTAATGTTACATAAAAGAACTGAAATAAAAATAATGTTTTTAATTCCAAATATCTTTATACAATTTACTTGCACCTTAAAATCAATTTAATGAACAAATTCGCAATGCAAAGTCTTTTGAAAGTTAAGGTGCGGTTTCAAATATCTAAAGCACATTTACAAATGGTAGAATGAAATCAATGCATCTGTAAATGTAACATACGAATGAACATTATATACAGCAAAGGTGTTCTAAATTTCGAATTCTTCTTCCCGGGACACAATCGAAAATTTAACTACACTGCTCATGAATTATTCAATGGGGAAATCTCCTCATTTCCTTCCATAATATTCAGCTTCGCGGAAGGAGATACTTAGTGCTAAATTTTCAAAACAAAACATGGGAAGATTATTACATCAAATTGCAATGTAAGGTATGGTTTTATTAGAGGCAGGAAAGGAAATCTCGATACATTTTACAAATTGCACTATCATTTTCCGTAAAGCTTTATAAATTATTATAAATAAGAGCTATTCCTAAACATGAGCTACGGCAGGCTAATCAAAATATTTCTGATAACGCCATTAACTTTTTAGGAGATGTATGATCTTCATTGATTTTGTGGATTAATTCTGAAATAAAACTTCAAGAGCAATGCTAAACCATTTTATGAAAAAATTAATGGTAAAAGAGATAAAAAAAAATAAATATTTCCTTAGATAAAATAAATTAAACACAGTAAACATTTATTATTTTTATTGGAGTATGACATATTTTGATAGTACAGTTCTTTGACGGTAACTCAATTATTGGTTCTTGAGTGGAGAGTTCCTCTAAAAGACGAAAAAATATATAAGTATTTTCTATTATAATTAATGTTTTTAGTGTAATTTATCTTGAAGAAAAATTTATATTTCAAATTATCTACTGCGTTCTTTTCATAGACGCTACCATTTATTGGTTTTTTTCCCTAGAATATTCTACGTGTATTTCTGGTCAAAAAGATCATCATAAAACGAAACATTTAAGTTCCCAAACCAGCTTAACGCACTAATAGAAGATATCAATGGCAATCATTAAAGAAATACACTCTATAACAAAAACAACAACACACCAAGAAAGAGTTTCCCGATTGTAATAAAATTTCGTTTGCAAAAACATTTGGACCAAACATGAAAATGATTAAAATTTGGTGTCCAATGAATGAATAGCAGGAGATACAGCGCATTGGAGCTACGCACTCAGCAGGTGTATATAAGAAGTGATTCTCAATCTGATGGTCAAATTTTCTGTTGCATTGTAATTTAAGATACCTTTCAACGACAGAAAAAATTCCTCGTCGCCGGATTCGTGCTCATTACGAGCAACAGTCGAAGTTTAAAAGAGGTCGCATGATTGGATTAAGAGGCAGGTTGAGCAAATCGCAGAATCGCTCTTCATGTGGGTGGAAGCGATGCGGGGATTAGAAGATGCTAGCAAGAGTAGGTGGTCAATGGCAGATTTCAGCGTCATGATGATAGCTGTAGACCTAGAACCACAGCAGATT
>BMAW01043445.1:44954-89305 GCA_019974015.1 Nephila pilipes | reverse complement strand
ATTTCAGCGTCATGATGATAGCTGTAGACCTAGAACCACAGCAGATTGGGAGGACAGAGTCTTGTTAGATCAGCTGTCACAGCGCCTGATTCATTGTTATCAACCATCAGACGTGCGACCCGCATATGAGTGTCCACCATGACCATACACAGACGGCTGATAGAGTGAAATCTACGCTTGTACCGACAGCTACGCCATCTGCCCCTCACGACTCCACACTGTTGAACCAGATTACAATGGTGATTGGCTCGATCAGGTTGGAATGATGCTGAATGGGGACGTATAGTGTTCAGCGACGAATCCCGCTTCCAACTGTGTCCTAACGATCATCGAAGTCAAATCTGAAGACGCCCAGGGTAGCGTGTCGATCCTGCTTTCACTATTGCACGCCACACAGGCCCTCAACCAGGAGTTATGGTCTGGAGTGCCATTTCCCTTGATAGCCGGACCTCTTTGGTCGTCATTAGAGGCACACTTGCAGCACAGCGGTATGTCGATGACATTCTGAGATCCGTTTTGCTATCGTTCCTTTTGCAGTACCCTGGCCTTATTTTTCAGCAAGATAATGCCAAACCACATTCGGCACGTGTTACAATGAACTGCTTTACAGCTTGTTAAGCACTTCCTTGGCAGATCAACAGATCTCTTTCTAATCGAGCATGTCTGGGATATGGTGGGAAGGCGATTGCCTCTACCAGGAAATGTTGATGACAAATTTGACAATCCGACAAATTTGGCAAGAAATACCCTAGGAGACCAACAGGGATCTTTATCACTCTATACCACGGCGTGTGGCAGCTTGTATCCAGGCTAGAGGTGGGTAAACACCTTATTGAGCTCGTTACTTTGCAATTATGTAACTCTGAAGTAAATCATTCCATTATTCTGAAATTGTAATCATTTCTATTCTATACATAATTTTTCTATCAGCCAATTTTTGTCTCTATCGGAGTATTTTGTACTCCTTCTTAGTGAGTAGTTTTTTTTTTTTTTTTTTTTTTTGTTATAGAGTGTATTTTAGAAATCGTTAAATTAAAATGGTATTTTTTAAGAAACTGAAAGATTGCACTATATAATTATTTTTTCTTTTGAATTTTTTTGACATTTTTCATTATGCGTTGATAAAGAATAAGTTAAACACAGATGAATACTTGTGATCAAATTTTCCTACATCATTTAAATAGGGGGTTGACTGATTGAGTGGTTGGTTTTCATTTGAGCAAGGGTTATATTAGACCAAGCTACACCAAACAGTCATTAGTTTACTGCTTATAAATATACCATGCAAGTAATTGTTACAAATTTATGTATAATCAAGGATAAGGGAAAAATAAAAAAAAAAGGTAAAAATTCGTTGACAAAAAAGGAGGGCCGAAAATTGAGAAAGATCGCTAGAGAATTTCAAGATAGCAACATTTGTGTTTATCATAGATAACAAGAGAAAAAAAATTACTCATGGTAAGAATCTCTTACTTACCTAAAGAAGGTCTTACTGTTGAAAAGCTCATATGAAAGACACAAAATCCTATGTACATGTATTAATGTAAAAAAAAAAAATCGTCAAAATCAATTTTGAAATTTAGTTATTTTCTTTATTTCTCTTCTATATAACAATGGAATGTTCTTTTTTCATTTGAAATTGAACAAATATATATTTATATTATACATTTTTACTGATTGAACAGTATTTATTCGAATCTGAGTCCCCATTGATTCTAAGCCACACCCTAATTCTCAACACGTTTTTGTGAAAAAATACCACCATCGCATTAAAGCCGTATCTCAATTTCTCAACCCGGATTTTTATTTTTTTATTTTTATTTATTTATTTATTTATGAAAAACTAAAAAAAAATAGTGTAAAAAGGTTTATCGATATCCGATATTCACAAAATTTAAAAAAAAAACTAAAATGAGAACTAATAAGAAGTGAATAATTCATTTATTTTACCAGTATTAAAATTTTTTAAATACACACACTGTCTCACCTGACTTCGGAACTGTCACCATTTTCCCAAATGGTGTTGTTTTCCATGCCATGCAACGCATTTGTTAGGCTGCCATTTTTAAAAGAATGTATTAGAGTCTCATTGAAAACTTTTCTCCAGGTAACAGGTATCCATTCTGCGACTTTCGAAACAATTACCTTCGTGATTTTCCCGGTAGCAGTTAAAGGGTGATTTTCCAAATGCAACCACCTTTTTCACTCTCTTTTTACGCAGTTCTTAAATGGCTTACGTCAGCAGGTTTCTTCCACCCATAACATTCCTTTCTTTTTCATATTTGTGTTATAATAAACTCGTCTTGATACCATTACCGATACCTTTGATGTTTAGATTATTAAAAAAAAACGTGTACAAAAATGTTCCTAAATACTTACAGACAACGGAGTTGGGGATAGTCTGAATACTAAAGACAAACTGAGATTGTTATGAGTCACCGATGCAGCGAGGCCAAAATGGATGGTTACATTTTTCCATTTGAAAGGGGTGGATACTCAATTTCTCCCATCTAACAAATTTTTTCGCCTTCGATTCTAAGCCACATTTGATTTCCAGTAGCTTTCACATTGGAAAAAAAATGCGGCTTAGATTGGAATAAATACGATATTTATTCCTAGTTCTAGATATCAGACCTCTAAAATATTTTGAGCTAATTCACTTGTAATTTAAATCCACTTAAATTTTAAATAAGATAACTGGTAGCTGAATTAACTTTAATTGGAAACTAAAAAGCAAATTTTGAAATGAAATGTTTCGTGATTTTTTTTTAATGAAAATGAATAATGTTAGAGAAAAGAAAAAAAAAATTGAAGGCTTCAAATAGAATTAACAAATGCGAGTTAAACTTACTATATTTCAAAAAAATATTTTATCTCAGTACAACTGATTCTTAAGTAAAAAAGAAATTACATATTAAAATATGTATATCTGTAGTCTTAAGATCGTAATTTGGAAATATATTATGAAATTTTCTGATATTTTTCAATTTATGTTATACTATCTCAGAAATATAAGAAACCGCAATACTCACACATCGGAGATAATTAACTCAAACCAACTCAAGAAATTCAGTAATGTTGCCATGAAAGACTATTCTATGTAATAACAAGATTGCTGCATTTCGAACGGTGTTTAATCTATATTATCTACCGTGTTGTAGAAGTTAGGATATAATCACATCCCGAGGGAAGTATTTGATATCCATCTCAATGCTTCAAAGGTCAAGTTACATGTACATTCAATTTTATCGACTAAATATAGCATGTCTTTTTTCTATAAAGGTACATATCTGGAAGAATTTCAGGGCCTGACAAACAAAATGCGATGTAATAATAGAATATCATAAAATAGTTAAATATCTTAAAAATGTAAAAATGCTTAGCTGGAGATCAATTGGTCGACTTATCTTGATAAGGTAATCTAAAATGGAAAGGTATATTGATAATTCTAGTAAAACAAAAAACAGGTATTGTAATGAATAATATTTTAATATAAATATAATTTCACAGCAAATTAGAAATAAAATGCAACTAAGAAACAAGTATCTTAGAAAATAATAAATTAAAAATTAATAATCATTCCCTTCCATTCACGTAAGACACGTGTGGTTAAGGAGCAATGCAAAATTTTTTAATAAGTTCCTGTACCCTAAATCAGACGCACCAATCTTCCACTAATTAATTCACTTAGCAATAAAAAAAGCAATGTAAGAATATATAAGACGACCCATTCGCTATGGCGTTTTGAGTAAGAGATTATCAATTCTTATTATTTCTTCTAAATTAGATATTATATAAAAAGAGAATGAATAAGTCTTTTATAAGAAGAGAGAATTAGTCATATAAAACCTTTTTTTTTTTTTTTTCGCTTGTGTAATCGGATGTCTTATAGCGTTTTCCTCGGAACGGAAGGTTGAGTTTCCCTAATACTTTTTTCCCCTCTAACATCAGTAGATAACCCAAAACCAAGCATAAAGCAATAAAAACGTAGACTCGAAATTAATTGACATTACTTAATTTCTAGATACATCCGCACAAAGTATTTGACAGAGAAATCAGAAAAAAATTAAACGAACAAATTCTCTTGCCCACAATATTCTTGGAGTCAAATAAAATTACTTTTCCAATATTAATTGCAATTATTAAGGTTCAAAGTCCTTTTAGGACCAGCTAGTAATAGTTTAATTAATAAGTATTTACTTTTCATAGAGCAAAGCAACATCAGTATTATAGATTATCATAAAAAAATAAAATAATTTTTTTATTCATGTCTATTATAACTTGTGAATTTAAACCTAGTCTTGCACATATATATTTTACTCGAACTATTGCAATTCGATCTCTACAAATAATAACTTTAATAAAGCTAATTATCTGGAAGTAGCATTACAAATAAAAGGACACATGTTATACAATAATACTTTTGATAAAAGGGATGTCTTAATTTTTCAGTTATATAAGTCCCATTCTTCTACGGTCATATTCATTTACCTTCTGATGAAAATATTTTTTGTAAATTATATACATTATATTATTAATTCATTAACCCACAAGTTTGAAAAAATTAGAAAAGATGAGAAATTATATTATTATTTCTTAAAGATTATGATTACTCAATGGATTTCTTAAAAATCATTTACATCAAGAAAATTATGAAAGAAAGATGTAACTTTATATTGTTTAATTTTATTATTAACTCTACACAACACTAATTAGTTTTTTTTACTTTCCTTATAATTAAATGGAGCTACTTTTTACTAATCGAATAAGACTAACACTTTTGCGTAAACTATGGCATTTTCTCAGATGTTTTTTTAAAAATCACATTTTCCATCACTATGTTACTATTGCTATAAAATTTTAAAATTATTATTATTTTGATTCTTAATATTTTCAATTAAATAAGCTTGCAGTTTTTAATTAAGTTTTTTCGTATTTTAACGTACCTTCTCCCTTGCTGTTTGTTGATCATTCAATGTACTGGGTTCTTGGTTTTATGTTATGCTTTTTCAATCAGTTCATCTAAAAAGAGGTATGTAAAACCATATATTCAAAACAAGTATACTCTTACAATGAAGACTGTTTGTATATTATATTCCAAATTTACAGTACCCCTTCAAGCATCTCTGAGAGAATCTGGAAGTTACCTTTTCAAAGAATGAATACTTATGATAATTTGATTTAAAAAACAAATATATTTGTTCAGCAGGAATAAATATATGGATAAAATATTTTGATCCAGAGTCCTTTCAAAAACATTTTCATGTTGTATTAAGTAAATAAATATTTTCCAAAAAAGTTTAAGTTTTTTTAACTAAGCTCCTTTTTCCTCTTTATTTTATGTAGCGTGATTTTTTTCGCTTATTTTTAAATATTTTCATCACGTATTGTGTAATTTCAACATCTTTAAAAATTTATTATATCAAAACAATTGTTTGGTTGGATTAAAATCAGTGTAATTTATCTCATGTAATTATTATCATTAAAACGAATGCACATATTTACTACTAAACGATACTAATGTTGCTTTTTGTTTCTTTTTTTGTTAAATGTTTGATGTCAACATCATAGACAAAAAGTAATTATTTTACTATGTAATGTAATAACTGGAAGTAAAACTGATAAATATTGCTAAATCTTAAGAATATCTTATAAATTATACTATGTTTTGATTTAAAAGCAATTTTTTGAAAAAAAATATTTAATTAATTTCTTATTATTTGTAGAGTTGATATTAAAATAGTAGCTATTTTTGTCGTTAGAAGTTAAGAAATTATTTTCACTATTATTTTTTTTTTCTAAATTTATTTACATTTTTGTACACCTTTTGTGTAAATACCTTTTCATCGTTATTTGTTTATTTTCTCCGAATAATATTGCATTGGAGATTATTTTTTGAAGATATGCTTTAAATTTTTTTTTAGAGCTAATTTCACACTTTCTAAAAATGGTTCCCTAATAAAATGTTATACAATTTCAAAATAACTTAATTAAACAAAAGTCAAAAATTGAAAAAAAAATATATATTTATTATTTAATAGTTCTTAGTACTTTGAATTAAATTATCTCATTTAAAACATTTCATTATGAGAATCCTGGAATGCGGTAAAGGCTATTACTTGAAAATAAGTTTTAAAATTTGCACTCAAATATTTCAAATATTTTGTATCATTACATGCAAAGTATTGAATTTCCTTCAAATTTACAATTTTGGTTTGGATGAAATAAGAAATAAAACCTGTTTATGAACGGAATTTATGGAGCATTCATATTTTGTAAATAAAATTGTTAAAAATATTTTCGTACAATAATAATAACGTAAGATAATATTTCCGATTACAGATGACATAAATTATGCTCTTGAAAAGCTTTTTCCTTTCTAAAACTGTTGAATTGCTTTTACATTAGTATTTTTTAAAGCTTACAAAGACAATATTCAAATATTTTACTACACATGCAAAAAATTCAAAATTTTAATTATAAATACTGAAGAAGTGCTGTGGAAACATTGATAATAAATTTTTACATACAATGTATATCTAAAATATTATTTTTCTTCAACAATTTATCGAACAGCATATTAGAAAACCAAGTTTTCTATTGTTTCCTTGCTTAAAATTAAATGTGAGAGTAATATGTTAACCAAACATCACACTAGGTTCGGGGCTCCTATGCCAATACTGAATCCAAGCAGGCAAAGAGCAGACTCCTCGGAGTCTTCAGACACGTATTCGGCCATCAGAATACTACAAGCAGAGCCGAGACTCGTCTGAAAAGACGACATTGTGTAATCCAACTTTGTCGTTCTGAGCGCCAGAGTCACCGTCTCTCTCTCTGCTACATTTTCAAGGGAAGCTGAAGTTATGGTCGCCGTGTTGATAGTCCACGCTACTGCAAACGTAGTTGCACCGTACTGGGAGTGCTGCAAACATGCCCATTTCCTAACTAATGGTCAGTAATGTGGTTGTACGATTTTGAACAGCCGACCTCACAATATGTTTGCCTTCTCGGACGTTAGTCATGGAAGTGCGTGGAGATCCTGCATTCCGTTCAGCAAGACCCTCGGCAATCCAATGATTCCGTATTCGCGCACAGTGGTTGGAATTTAATCAGTGCGACTAGCAATATCACAGAATGATAATTCTCTATCGAATTCTGACACCAGCTATTAAGCATTGCTTATTATTATTTGAAGCATAACACGATATTCTGAGCAAACTCCGACATTACAAAGCGCTTTCTGGGTGAGAAATCTATTACGCAACTTTTCTTTTACACAGTGCTTCAGAAGTCATTTATCCCTCCTGTGTTGTCTAAATGAGCTGAAATACTAATCATTTGGATATCGTAACATCTTCTTCCTCGCTTGAGATTTTGACGTTCGTCAGATAATTTCGTCTTGGAATTGCAATTTTATGAACCAGATGTGTGTATAGTACAAAAAAAATGTAATTACCACAAAACTCATTGGAAAAAATACGCTCTTCAAGTGATTTCAAGTTCTATATACAAACATGGCCACGATCCAAAAAAAAGCACAATTTATTTTAAATGAAACAATTCACACGTTTAGAGAATCATTTTAAAAGGGCTGTGGAAGCCAAATACAGATTCTAACTATGAAAAATCCAATCCAAACAACTTCGTCTTCTATTGGCCAAAACCTACGTCACCAGTCCAATTCCATCTTTTTCCTGTTCGATCTTTCCCAGCTCGTTTTTCTCCAAATAATTTCAGCACTTCTGTTGTAGTTTTATTAGGCAATCGCCTCGGCAACGTAATGGTCAGCGAGATATAAAATTTTTTTCCTCTGATCTTTACAATTCTTCCCTAAGGAAAGCCTACCCTTCGCCCTTGAAACGATAATGCTACCTGAAGCTAGAGGAAAAAACATACAAAACAAACACTAACACAGTATACAATACAACGCTAATTCAAACACAATACAAAATACACTAACAAACACTAACACAGAATCGAATATTCTACGCAATTCTCTAGCAAACAAAACAAGTAGTAATTTACAGTAATATGATGCAAGCAAAGAAGGAATCCATATTTAAAAGTTTGAAGGTTTGATTTCATCATTTTTGTCAGATGTGAATGTTTGCTTCATTTGTGTGAATGTTTGGCGTAAGAGTTCCATAGTAAAAAATACACCACATAATTATAAATAACCAAAAAAAAAAAAAACATACGTGAATGAACAGAGGTCACTCATTCGACCCACGATCTCTGAATTTAGTCAACAAATTCTACAACTAACTTTGATACGGCATCTGCATTATCCATGCTGAGTGCCTTTCTGGTATGATATGATTAGATTATACCTTGCAATGCCAGTTCCCACCTTGATAATTTTACTCCATGAGGGACACTAGAGGTTAAATAGGTTAAAGGATTGTTGGATGGAATGATACCTGGATTCAAACTCCACATATACAAGTATCGAACTTTTCAGTGCTTCTGGGACATAAAATGTGTCTCTTTCACTATCAGACCATTTAGTTTTTCCACCTCTTTTCCCCATTCCAGTTCTCTTAGTTTTTCGGTCATCAGCCATTTTAACACCATATTGAAAAGCAGCTTTTGGAAGAGCTTCTTTGTTATTCACATATTTACTGTATTCTTCTGGAGCCCCAGGATAGCATTCCACATAAATTTCAGCCATATCTCTTTCTAGTCTGTTGGTTAATTTTGCCTTCAAACTGCTATCATTCCCTTTATATACACCAAGCAAGAGTTTATCCTAGATCGATCTTTAGCATTTTCACCATGTTCGGATGAAAAAACATTATCCGATTCATGATCTTATTGTCTTTGTTTTTCTTCTCTGAGTTTCTCATCATCCATTCTTGGTGTTTCGAAATACGATTTCCTTTTTCAGGATCTGTATTCTCTTCTTGTTTTGTTTTCCCTCAATTTTCCATGGTAGGTACATAGTCTCAAATATCTCCAAATATAATATCATCGGCAAATTTAAGTCTTTTTGCTTCTTCATTTAATTTTCCTTTGTCTTCCTTCTTGGCCTTTTTATTTTACAAGCCTTGTCTTAAGTATGACAAAACTTGAGTTAACTTTTTCCTCTCAATATCATTAGTAGTCAATGTTGTTTCAGATTCAAAACTTGGACACTCAGCTTTGTTTCTTAGTAAAGTTGTAGGAATGTCACAGATAAAATATTCATATTCCAATTCTATAATGTACGCCAATCTGTTTGGAAAAAAAAGTTCGATAGCGATTTTTGAAAACTTGTCAACAAATCTTTCTTCCCAATTTTGTTTTAAATTTAATTTCTTCTCCTCCACCTTTATATTTATGTTTCAAAAGTAGGTTCTCTAACTCTTCCTCCTCTTTTTCTTGGTAATTGTTTTCATTACGCTCTTTATGTAAGAGAGCATAATCAAAACCGTTCACCAAGTGAGTATGTTTCATATCACCACCCAAGAATTTAGACTCTTAAATCATTTGATGTCTTCGTTCCGCCGTAAACAGCTGTGCTAATCAGTAAGCCACTTGCTAATTTCTTCGATATTGCACACGGCACTAATACATATCCATGTCCTCCGTCATCAATACTCATTTCAAATATTCGTAAAGGAGCAACTTCCTTCTCTCCAAACGCCGAGACAATTGTGATGTGTCCATCTCCCTCATATTATACTCCGGGGGTGAACTATTAGCGTATTACCGAAGTCTGAGAACCAGAATCTATAATTCCTTTAATCTTCTGATGCCCAATCTTCACCGATGTGGTCAAAAGATCCGCCACATTAGTTTTAGTCTCCACGGGAACACTTATTTTAGCTGTTAGGATTGGAAACTCTTGACTTCCGCTAGGTTTAGTAGTGGTGATTGTATTGACATGAGTCGTTTGACATGGTTAACTTTTTAAGAACCCTAGAAGGTAAACATTGTGTTGTATGTCCTTCCCTTTTTCAAGAATAACAAGTGATATTCGAGGATGTCCCTAAAACCCCAGCCCTAAAAATATTGCGCTTGATGTCTTAAATTCTAATCGCTGATAAAAGATTGATACTTTTCAAGATTCTGCCTTCCGCATTTCGCTTGTCTTCCTGTTTCCTTCCACTGAATCATTAAAATAGAATATCTGCATCCGGTTCGAATGCTTTCAAATTCATACAGCTTCTCTGCCAGCTCCGAACAGGATATTAATTTCGCCCATTCATCCAAGAGGTGTTCCCTGATCTCAGAGGGAACTCACTTCTGTACTTGGCTCCTGATGAACAAATCCCTCAACTTCTCAAAAGTATTCACTTCAAGTCAATCAATCCAATCCTAAAAGTACTCAGTAATTTCAAAAACGAAATCTTCCCATGTTTTCTCGAAATTCTATTCAGATCCCCGAGTAATTGGTTGTAATAAATCACAGAAGGTAGTATGAGTTACATGGAAACACAGTCCCCAGTGTCAACGTCTATCATCTTCTCTTGTCTTTTGAACAAGGATAAATAAAGTGATATATCTTCGTTCTTTGGATCGACTTTTGGTATCATCTTAGCCAACTCGTGATATGTAGTGCAGCGTTTTTCAGGTTCCTCGCCAACAGAACTGTCCAAATATAATTTTCCCAGTTGTTCTGCTCTCAATTTTTCCAACTTATATTCCATTGTCCACTCCTTCTGTCTTTCTTCCTGTTCTCCCTGTCTTTCTTCTTCCCTCAGTCTTTCCTCTTTTTGCCTTTGTCTTTCTTTCTGTTCTCCCTGTTTTTCTTCTTCCCTCAGTCTTTCCTCTTTTTGCCTTTGTCTTTCTTTCTGTTCTCTCTGTACTTCTTGTTGCTTTTCTTCAAATTTCTTCTCGTAATTTTTCTTATAATCTGACACCCAATATCATTTCCATTCAGGCTTTGGAATTTTCCTAATTATAATGCTTGTTATTCTGTACTAAATTGACCAAATTGATTATCTTGAGATTAGGGCTTGAATCTTCTGCTAATTCTGATGCCAGAAACTGTAGGTCTATCTTTCGATTTCTAATCAAAAATTCCCTGTCTATTATCATGCTCGATAGAAAAAAAAGAAGAAGTCAAAATATAAAGCGACTAGCTTTTAAATCCAGAAAAAAAATATTATAATCATTCCTGTTAGTTTTAGCCAAATTTTACTCAAAATAATATCTAATTAAATATATTCAGCAATTAAACGAATAAATAATATTATAAGGGATACAGATTAACAGACAATTTCAACAAATCCAGTTAAATGAACAAATAATTCTATGAAGAATATAGAATAGCAGACGATTTTATTTCTTATCACTACTTCGAAATTGTCTCATAAGGCTTTTTTTACTATTTAGTTTACTATTATTAATTTTATATAACATTCCGTATAATATATTTTATGGAGTAAAATTTTATGAGCATTCCAAAACAAGTTTTCAAAAATAACTTTATTTCCAAACATAATTTTACTATAAGAATTACAAATGTAAAAATAATCAGAAATATAATAACATATTCACTTAGAGAATGTAAGTTTTTCCAACTGTGCCTCTAATGATGACAAAGGGGTCCAGCTATCAGGGGAAATGACACCCCAGACCATAACTTCTGGTTGAGGGCCTGTGTGGCATGCAATATTGAAAGTAGGATCGGCACGCTGCCCTAGGCGTCTCCAGACACGTCTTCGATGATCGTCAGGACACAGTTGGAAGCGGGATTCGTCGCAAAACATTCCCAGTCAGTATCATTCCAACCTGATCGAGCCACGCACCACTGTACTCTGGGTCGACAGTGTGCAGGTGTGAGTGGCGTAGAGGTTAGTACAAGCGTAGATTTCGCTCTATCAGCCGTCTGTGTATGGTTATGGTGGACACTCATGGGCGGGCCGCACGTCTGATTGTTGATAACGATGAATCAGGCGCTGTGACAGCTGATCTGACAATCTGTCAGTCCTCCCAATTTGCTGTGACCTTAGGTCGACCTCTACCATCATGACGCTGAAATAGCCATTGTCCACTCATTCTTGCTAGCACCTTCACTTCTTCACCTATACATGACGAGTGATTCTGCGATTTGCCCGACTTGCCTCTTTCAATCCAATGATACGACTTATTTCAAACTCTGACAGTTGCTCGTAATGAATTCGAATCCTGGGGCGAGTCATTTTTTCAGTCATTGAAAGGTGTTCTAAATCGCAATACAACAGAAAATTTGACCATCAAATTGAGCATTGCTTCTTATATACACCTGCTTTTAGCGCAAATCGGATGCGCTGTATCTCCCACTATTCATTCGTTGGACACAATATTTTAATCATTTGCATGTTCGGTCCAAATGTTTTTGCATACAAAATTTCATTATAATCAGGCAACTCCTTCTTGGTGATTCGTTTTTTTTTTTTTTTTTCCCTATAGATTGTATTTTTTAAATTCTGAATCTGACTTTTCCTAATATTCCTGTTTAAAGAATGCGTTACTGGTACCAAAAATTTCGAACAAAAATTGTTACAATTTAAAATGCGATTCTGTAAAATTACCAAGACAAGATGCATAAGAAGAAAGAAAGTAAAATATATAAATATATATGTAGAAAACGAGATATGTTCAGTATGTATCTAATGAAAATTGAAAACGAACAATCTAAACAATAAATGAACCAAATGAAAAAAATTACTGAAACATACATTAGATGCTATACATCAGAATAATTTTCATATAAATATCCTGTTTAAAGAAAACTAAGATTAAACCGGTAATATAACTCAATATTCTTTATTAGAGGAGAAGAGGACTAAGGAAAGAAAAATTTTCGAAACGAAAAAATCAAAGCAAAATAAGAAAAAAACAAAATTTAAAAACAGAAAAAAACTTGAATAAATTATTAATATAATGTTTTAAGTTATTCTTAATAATATCTGAAGGAAAATATGCTGGCGAATTTTTTTTAACTTATTAAAGTTAAAGTAATTATTCTGAATTTTAGGCGCAGGTCTAAAATTGCTTAACTTATGAGTATAAATTATGTCCCTAAAATATTCAAGCTAAATGAGCTCCTCCATAAGAGTATTTTATGTACCTGAAAGAAAAATATATCCCTTTTATATAGATATTATTAAGAATTTTTATTATTTCCAATTTTTAAGAAAATATCTAAATATTTTGCTTCATTTATATTAATATTAGTTGGCAATAAATTCAAATATTTTCGATAAAAAAAATAAGAAGGAATTAATATCTTTTTTATTAATAATTTGAAAAAAATAGCCTCACAAATATAGCTTATCATCTGAAGAATATTATAGTAAAAAAAAAAATAATATATAAAATGAATATTGGGTGAATAGTTATTTGCAGGTATATATGTATATATATATATATATATATATATATATATATATATATATATATATATTGTGTGTGTGTGTGTGTGTGTAAGCTGCACGAAAAAAAGAATCTGGTGTCAACAATTTATAGATTACCTACTTTAACGTTAGTTGTTTCTTAGTGTTTTCAGGTAAACTGCATCCACTTTAACATGCTTTAATAATTAAAATTTTGATTCAAATTATATGAGTTATGTATCAGTTGTGAATTAAGTGATTTTTCTTTTAATTTATTGATTTCAAAAACGTATTTAATATATGAATTGTTAACATGCATATAATAGGAGGAAATAGTTTATTAAATGTGCAAAACATATTAAATCCTTTTAAACAGAAAAAAAAAATTTAAATAGTTAAAGTATTTTAGTGCTTAAATATCATTATTAAAATTCGGAATATTTATTATTATTTGCATATTATTTTTTAACTACACTGGTGTGCAAAACTTAAGCAATAGTTGTTTGTTTTGCCATAACTCCTTGAGAAATCATCTGAGAGACATGAAATTCAGAAATGAGAGAAAGTATTTTGTACTTAAACAATAACGGAAGCATAGTTTTCCAAAATGAATATAGTGCATATAATATGGAATCAAACAAAAAAAAAACCACTTTACTGAGCTCATGATATCGTTTCAAATGATTGTCTGTCCGAAAGGAAGAACAACAAGCAAATTTTCAATAGTATGGTATATGTTCTCACCTTAATGCAATGGTTGATTCGCATCGCCTCTCCATACTGAGCACCGGATTGTCCAACAGTTCTTGAGGTAAGAGTGCCCATTCCCAAATAAGCATCTGTTTCAATTGTTGGGTGTTCTCCAGAGGATGTAACCATGCCACAAGGCATTTCCCAAAAGCATTTCATACATGATCTATGGGATTTAAATCTCAGGAGAACTTTAGCAAATCCATTCGAGTAATATCTTCACTTTCTAGTAACTGCTAAACAGAAGCAGTCCGTGGTAGCAGAGCATTGGTATCCATAAAAAAGAAGTATGGTCCAATAGAACCTCGGAACAGATTCACTTGTGGAAGGATCACCTCCTTACAATAGCGATAACCAGTTTCAGATCCTCTGTCGAAAACGTGGAGCTCAGTCGGCCCGTTCAGCATGATGCTCAATATATCTCTGAATTTATTGCCTCACCCCATGGCAAAAATTTCATAAACATTACCCCTTATCTATCTCCATACTCAGTGCATATGATTTGGGTGGCTGATATTGTTAGCTCGAACTTCACTTTTTTGGTTGATGTTGAATGCCTCCATTGTATGAAACGCTGTTCTGTTTCTGGTGTTGCCTGAGTCACATATTCACACACTTCATTGATTTATTGCTGATTATCGGCAGCTTCCACGTCTTTTAAATGCAGGAAACAAATGAGAATGTGTATTTCATATTCGATGGCATTTTTCAACTACGTGAGATATTTTAAATGTGCACAAACATAGATAAACACAGACGAATTCTTCTGTGCTGACGTCTGTGATTATCAACAGATGCGGATACTTAGTGTACCTGCGAGGAATGGAAACATGGAACTGCAGCAGCCATATTTAAAAACGTTACTATTTTAAAAAATACCCCTCCCTAGTAATTATTTTATCCTAATGTTATTTATGATAGATATTCATATTCTTCAAGCACCAAACATGTATTATTTAGCAAAAAACATTACTTCTAAAATTAAAATGTACGGTATCCTTGCGAAATTAAATAATTCAAACTGAACAGATTTGGCTACCTATTTTCTGAATAATCCCATTTTATGAAACCATATTTCCCAAAAATTATTTTCATGTAATGGGGAAAAAAATTATCGTTGTGAATAAAATAATATCTGGTTATTAAATAAATTTAAATGGGATCACAAAATGCATTTAGTTAATTGAATCGTCTTTGAAATAGTCTTATTACTACTAATAAGAGTCCTCAGTACATTTAATAATTGCAGACCAAACAAGGCGGATAATTCGTCCTTTGTCTTTGAAATACAACTTTAATTTTGCATTGTACTTCCTCCTTATTGAATCGTAATTCTAAGTTTGATTACATTTCTTACAGCAATTTTAGATCTTCGAATCGTTTTATCTCTGTTATGTTTTATTGCGTTACGGCGAATGTTGAAGTTCCACTTTCGATAAGAACTACACTTTTCACACTTCAGTTTCCGTAAGCTCTTTTCTTCTGGGCATTATAACTAATGTCACTTTGAAGGAATTTCAGAGATCATATATGAATTAAGTTATATAGGGCGACCATTAAAAGATTTGCACATGGATCTGTAATTATTCGCTCGTCACTTAAATAATACAACAAAATAAAGATTGTCCTTATCACGAACATATAAAAATGGATAAACTCTAGTCGACGTGTGGAACTTTGCTGAAAGTCACGCATTATGTTTTAATCCTATAAAATCCTCAACAAGAATCTTTACTACTAATAAGAAACTTTACAGTTACCAACCAAAATTTTTCATGAATGGCTTGCCTCTTTTGGTGAACAGGTACCCTAAGTATTGGGGCTTTGTTTTGGATCCCATATTTACCAGCTGTAGGCACATTGACCATCTTGTGATTAAGAACAGTAAACGACTCAATTTTGTAAAATTCATTTCTGGATGCTGACTCATTTACTATTCGAAATACTTACTTGGCACTTATTAGACCAATTTTAGAATATGGCTACCCAATTTAATGTTGAGCCTCTAAGACTAACCTTCAGAACTTCGAGCGCGTCCAGCTGAACGGAGTTCGCATCATAACAGGTCTTCGAAACAGTTGTCCCACCAACACTGTTGTCTTTGAGACTGATTTGGGGCCTCTCAGAGATGGAAGAAATTCAAGTTTTGTGAAGTATTACAACAAACTTCTTAGTTATAATTTGGTAATCGAGCTTCGACATTCCTCAAGTGTTGGAGTAATAACCAGAAACTGAACGTATTTTTCCATCTAAATCTCTCTTTGTTCATGTTCACAAGACCTCTGATCCTCCTGAGTACCTAAGTCAACTTGCTCTCTAATTGATTAATAGTAATATTCTAGATGTTGCTATTTTTGTTTATGCGGATGGCAGTAGGAATTAAATGACTTATTCCGAAGTGGTTTCAGCATTAGATCTCAAGACAATTCCTGTCAATTTACTATTAGGAATCTCGAGGGATGCTCTGTATTTCGCAATGAACTTACTGCTATTGATTCAGCTCTTGACAAGATTCTCTTATTTCTCATTCGAGTAGCATATGGATTCTAATGGAGAGTAGTAGCGGCATCCTTTACCTTTCAAATTAGCACAGAGGGAGAAATAATCCTGGAATGGTTATTTAGGAAAATCTAAAACACCTTTCATTGTCACACGAGATACACTTGCAATGGATTCCTTCGCACGTCAACATCGTTGGCAATGAGTTTGCTGAAACTTTGACAAAACATGGTGCTTTTCAACGCCTAAATCCTCCGACCCATCTGAGTTATGCAGAGTTGCATTACTATTATAATAGTAATAAGTAGTCAACTGTTCATCTCACTTGCCACTGATATGAGATTAAATGCTCTAGTGGTTCTCTTCCACTTTGAAGTCGCAGAAAAGAGAAAACTGCTATGGACATATTAGAACCTTGTCTTACCATAATAATAACAGAGTTTTCCCCACCTGCATTTTGGGCTCTGACTACCAGGCTTCTCCTGAACATATTCCTGAGTACCTGAATCTCCCAAAACACGACCTTTATGAGAACCCACTATTCGTTATTAATTATCTGAAAGTTAATGACATCATGGACTTAATCTAGCTTCGTTAGACTCAAGAGATGAGCAACAACAACATTAAGTAAATCTTTCTGATTGAGAGGGTTACTTTAATCTACGGCTTCCTGAAACTAAACAAATCAACATTAAAAGCAGTAATTTACAACATTATCCCCATAAGAATCAGCTGATATGCAGAAATAATTTTATCCAGTTATATCTCGGCTATTCAATACTAATAATAGAACTTTGTGATTCACCCTCATATATGCTTAACATCTCTAATTCATCATCAGATTAGCAACTTCGAGCTTTTATGGCAGTCAGTTGTTTGGTATGTTATTTTTAACTAAACTTTGATACTGTGTAAAAGATTAGTTTCCGGAGGGACCTCGTGACCACTGAATGTGCTTGAGACAAATCAAAATTAATTTGGGCTCATGAATATGTCGGAGGTCCGAAAGAGAGTTAAAATAATGAGAAATGATTTTAACCATTTTCATCACAAAGGAAATTAAAATAAATAGCAATAAATAATTTATCAGTCATTTTTAGGTCTGAACAAAATGTAAATATCAAAAAGTATATAAAATACAATTAATAAGAAGCATCACACTTTGGAAGTAGTAAAGAAGATTGAAACCGTCTATTTATATATCGATGCATATTTATTTAAACAGGAAGCCAAATTTTATGCTACATCCGATTACTAGTCTAAAGTATGACACTATAAGAGTATCATGCACGTAATCAAAACTATAATTCTCTTTTGTGCAGGGTTTAAATGCATGCAAAAAATTTTGCTAGTTTTGGACAAAACGTAGTATCTTGTGTTGTATTGTTACAAACATAGCACACGACACAAGTATTTTTTAAATAGTTAGCTGATATCATCTTGTATATTAAATGTATTTGATCTAAGTTATAATTTTACAAAAGAAAATTTTAATAACAGTTTTATCATATAATGCTTATCAATATTACGTTTGTTTTTTTATATATTTATTTAAAAATAATTGAATTATTTATTTTTTTCGAAAAAGTAATTATTTGAGTGTTCATTAATGTCTCACGTGGAAGCAACACCAGGTCTATTGGCATATTACATAAAGGGATCAAGGTCATCAACAAAAGTTTGGATCCAAAAATACAATAAACATCTAACAAAAATACATTATATGCGCAGTAATATAAACTCTCTTAATCAGAGAAAATATACAAGGAAATTCTATTCCAAACACAGTGCATAAAAAAGAGATTATACAGAAATAAGATATATACAGGTATGTTAGGCGGGAATACTTAAACATAATAACAAGAATTTCATAGAAATTACATTGAATATTGTACAATAATAATTATACAGTATTCTATAATTACTTGGCTGTAAGAGATCTTCATTAAAAAGCATAACAAAATAATCGAACTAGTTTTTAATAAAGTTAATCAAATGAAAATTGTTTCTACATAAATATGAATACAAAGTATGATATATTTATTGTGATAATCAATTTATTTGTCCATATACCAGACAAGAATCCAACCAGCAAGAATCCAAACCATAACCTCGAGTGGTCAAGATCAAATGATGTACTAATTTTTTATTAAATAATTAGAATCGAATAGAATTAAAATATATAATAAGAAGAGGAATTGAAGATAATCAAAACAAGGAGTAACACTACATAAACAAACAATAAATGTAACGTAATTAAGTCTTTACAAAATTAAATAATATATTTTCATAATGAATTTATGAAGCTTACTTGCAAGAGCAAAAAAGAGTAAGTGTAGAGATATAAGCAATTATGAAAAAAAAATAGCAACATATAAACATGTGCAAGAAGTCGACTTCAGAAAGAGAATCACAAGCAAGTTGGCACGTATCCAAGAAGCGAATAAAGAGACTATCAGTCATATCTGTCAATTATATCTCTGGTTATTGGAAAGCATGATTTTCATTTAAGATTTGCTTGGAAATTTTAAGAACGGCTATGTAACCAAAAAGG
Organism: Nephila pilipes; assembly: GCA_019974015.1. Classification (NCBI taxonomy): domain Eukaryota; kingdom Metazoa; phylum Arthropoda; class Arachnida; order Araneae; family Nephilidae; genus Nephila; species Nephila pilipes. The sequence continues at coordinate 70,198 of BMAW01043445.1, read as the reverse complement.
TCTCAAGTTACCTACGAAGCGTGTAGGATGATAATTCTTAGCATAGGTACAACGGAACACATCGTGACCTGCATCTCCAATTGAGCCACAAGAACATTAAAAGTTTATTGATTGGTTTTATTACTGTCGCACTAGAAGCAGCACCAGGGTCATTGGTGGCGGACCTCGTAATTTTGAACTTGGATCAAGTGACGTGGACCACACCTGAGCTGACACTACCCCTCCTAACTTTCACAGCACAGCATCGGGAGGATTTTCGCCTATACAGATTTAATGTTTATCATTCCCGACTACATGGCGGATCTTAAGTGGCTTCAAAGCTAGAACCCACGACTCGAAGAAAACAGCAGGCAGCAAGTCCGTGACCATTACCACTAGGCTACGGCGTTAATGGTTAGTTTAATGTTGAATATGAGCAAATGAACAGATAACGTGTCATATCATGAAACAAATTAAGTTAAAGATGTTGAAAAAAAATTGATGTTAATGTTACGTTTTGGTAAGTAATAGTTGGCCCGAAAGCCAGAGAGAGTTAGTATAATAGCTCTCAAAATCTCTTTGAATCTTTTGAGATAAAATTATGAGAACACACGAACCCAGGGTGGGAACACTTATCTCCATATTCCGAGATGTCGCCAACTTAGCATTTTTGCTATTGATAATGCTATAGTATTCTTTAACCAAATATTTTGAATAATTCGTTATAAATGACATATTTGCTTATATATCATATAAGTATTTCGATTTATTACTAATATTCTGCAAGAGTAAAACGGATGAAAGCTTAATCGAAGTGAATATTGTTTTTTTTATATGATTTATACTGCCTACCAGATGGAGAAACTAATTGCAAAACATTCCGCCTAGTTTAGAGATGTAGATTTTTTTAGAGGGAACATCGATAAGAGAGAGAGAAAGAGAGAGAGAGAGATATTCACACGGAGGTAAATCAAGGAGCTATAGAATCTGAAAATATAAATAAATAGGGCAAAATATATTAATAAATAGTGTCTTTCTTCATAAAAATTATTTGCTTTATTTTCGAATGTTTTATTTCATTTTTAAATAGTATGAGTGAATGGGCGAGAAAATGCAGGTAATGCGGTGTTGAATATTTAAAATAGGGATTTATTTCGTTACCAAAAATACTCTTTTTAAGAATTGATACATGTTTGATATGTGATTGATACAATCATAGAGCAGTAGTTTTTAATTTTGGATGGTCCCTGTTAACCACAAACGAAAGATCCACACAGAGTCATTGTACACATCATCCTCAGAAATGTCAGCGGCTCATACGGAAGAAATATTCACCCCTTTGCGTGACTCATATAAATGAGGTTTATTGACAAGATTGGCAAATATGGCTTACTCACCTCCCTTACTTCGCGAACATGTCTCACAGACACACAAAAACATCACACAATGTAACCAAACGAAGGAAAATCAAGAACTACTAGTATGAGCACCGCTCAATCTATCTCTCTTCAAGGTATGTGACAATCTGTTAAATTTGAAAGAACAATTAATTTAATTTAATTAACCAAGAGTTGCATCAAATGATAGTCATTTACTACTTAGGAAATATTGCCTCATATTTTAATCAGAACTTGTTCTTTCCCGCTACTATCATTTGGCCTTTAATAATTGCTAAATGCAGTAAATTTCAAATTAATTTTTTAAATATAGCAACTTCAATCAGAGATACGATGGGCCATATCAATGTATATGACTTCTATGCTATAACACTTCACCAAGCGAATCAATGTTACCTACCAAACTTAAGGAATATTTGGCAAACTCTCACAGCACCAAAAAAGATAGATATTTAATTTTTAAAAAATATCTGAAAAAAAAAACTTTGCTGCGACAACTCTTAGTGACAACATCTGAATGAGATGATGATGAACTGTGTGCTTCTTACGACATTACTTTACAGTCTGCAAAGTAAGGAGAAACACCAGCTATAAGTGAGGTAATGAGCCGCGTGCTACATAAACCAGTTTTCGATATTATATTGCAGATAGAGGTTGATGAAATATGCCTCAGGACTTAAAAAACTCTTTATGTAACTAAAAATATTGGAATTTTTACACAGCTTAGCGAGTTACCTTTGCATGAAACGAAGCTTTACTCTAAGCTTATGTGAGATTTGTAACAAGGGAGTAATATTCTTAAATATTGTTATTTTCCTAAAACTTAAAAACTGATATGTGAGAATATAAGAGCTTTCATTCACCTCTGAAACTAGAGCTCCCCAGAAAAAACAACTTTGTTTGGAGATAAATGAAAGAAAAAAAAAGAGGGGAAATACACTGATGTGTGAAAAGTGTACTAATTTAAATATGTTTATGTTAAATACACCTGCCTGTAAATGGATAGCTGTGTTTATTTTTTCTGAAAAGAAAAGTCTAAGTTAGAGATTAAATTAAAAGGATTATCTGAACCTCACTGCTAGCAGTTTTGACATGATACAAAAGTTGTAACAATATTTAATAAATTAAAAAGATTTTTCAATGCAAAAGTTATACCCTTGAATAATATTATCCCATATGCAACTGAAGGTACTCCGGCAATGATATAACAATGCGAAGGCTTTCTGGCATACCTAAAATGAGAAAACTGAATGTATTATCTAAATATTGTGTCATTTATCATCATTTCAGTGCCAAAAGTCTTATTGAACGCTTTCATGTTACACTACAATGTTTCATTAGAGCAGTGCTCCGCAACCGGTGTGCCGCGGCACACTGGTGTGTCATGAGCCAGATACATGTGTGCCGCGGTCAAATACATTGTATTTGACATTTTATAATTTTTCATCATGTATTTAATACACAATGACAATTTTTTTTCATAATTATGTCTATTTTTCTAAATATACTATAGAATAATTATTCAATGGTCCCCTGGTGAGAACAGTTGGAAACTGCGCAGTGTGTTGTGTAAACACTAAGGCCCACCAAATTAATCATAGATAAAGCAAAATGACCGTTATGCGCGTCGTTGAAGACTCATACGCATGTGTTATTTGCATTTGCGCGTGGTACATCACGTTCACTCGTATGTCATTGTTGTCACTATTTTACAACACAAAGTTAAATAACCACTTTCCTACCACTAACGATTATTATTATTAATTATCTTACTGAATTATGTATGGTTAACGTTCTTCGTATAAAAATTTTTAAGTTTTATACCCCTTTAAATATGGATAAATTTTTACGTCGGAAAGATTCGTCTTCACGTTCACATGATGAAGAACCCAGCAAGTGTTACAAAAAACCTAAAGAAGGTAGTGAAAAGAAAGTACGACGAAGACTACATTAAATATAGATTCTCGTGGTGTGGTGACGAAACGGCACCAAGACCGCAGTGCATCATTTGCGGCGATCAGCTATCAAATGAGTCAATGGTACCCAGTAAATTAAAGCGGCATCTATATTCAGGCCATCCTAGTTGCGCCAACAAAGACAAACAATATTTTGAGAGGTGCTTAGAACAAAATAAAAAACAGAAGAAATTTATGAAATTGGCCGTAACAGTTTCTGAAAAGGCATTAGAAGCTAGCTATCATGTTGCAAAATTAATTTTACGTCAGAAGAAGCCACATACTGTCAGCGAAACACTTAGTTATTAAACCATCATGCAGGGAAATTGTTAGACTTATGCTTGGGCCCAATGAAGTTAAGGAAGTGAATAAAGTTTCGTTGTCTGCTGATACTGTTAAAAGACGTATTCACGATATGCCAAGCGATATTTTAGGAACACTGATTAAAAAACTGTTATCGGCTGAAAAATTTGCGCTTCAGATCGATGAAACAACTGATATTAAAAATAAAGCACAGCTGATAGCTATTGTACATTTCGTTGACGAGGACTTTATTAAAGAACATTATTTATTTTGTAAGGAGGTTCCAGAGCGAACTACCGGTGAAGAAATTTTTCGAGTAACCGATGATTTCTTCAAAATATGTAATATTCAATGGAGCAACTGAATTGCTGTTTGCATGGATTGCGCTGCGGCAATGACGGGTCGTAAAAAAGGTTTTGTCTTTTGTGTAAAACAAAAAATCCGACGGTACAATTTACACACTGCTGCATACATTGAGAAGCATTGATGGTCAAGAATTTGCCGGAAGAACTTTTGAACACGATGAATGAATGCATTAAAATCATAAACTTAATTAAATCAAGAGCCATACATTCGCGAATTTTTGGATTACTTTGTGCAGAAATGGGAGCCGAATATGAATCCTTATTATTTTATACAGAAATTCGTTTGCTATCCCGAGGCAAAGTTTTGGCTAGATTATTTGAGCTTCGTCACGAGATGCGTGAATTTCTTTTAACACGGAATATGCTCGAAATATGACAGCACCTCGATGATGATTACTGGATAGCCAAACTTGCATACATGGCTGATATATTCGAGCATTTGAATGAACTTAATAAAAAAATGCAAGGTCGAAATGAAAATATTTTGACGTGCTCCGACAAATTACAAGGATTTATTAAAAAACTCTTTGGCAGAAAGAGTTGCGAAAAGGATGTTTGAAAATGTACCAAAGGACCAATCATATTACAATTGAAAACAACCAATTAATTGTGGATCTGGCCCAACAACATTTAAGCATGCTTCAGCAGACATTTGATTAATATTTTTATTCCATTAACCTTTAAACATCGGCGGTGCATATGTCTTACCAAAAAATTTTTTGTCTCTCGCTTCGGCTCTGGTACAACGTCTGTACCAAGCTATCTATAGACAGTTCTTTCCCCCTTTTTTTCCAGCAGATCCTTTTACAACTTTCCCTTGCCCTTTTTACGACTTTGCTTCTATTGTCTGTAATTGGGTGGGGATATTTTTCGCCAACGTTATCAGTTGTGTGCGAATTCCTTATCATTGGCGACCTTTAGAAACAACCAAATTCGAAAAAAATACTCAATTAGATGACTTTATGTAGTCTATGATAGATAGAATTTTCTTTTCTCTTTTTTTTTTCTTCGAATTTTTAAAATGAATCTGAAATTGCTCGCAGAAATAGAAATTGAGAATTTGAGGAAAGATTTAAATGAAGAAAATTTTGTTGATAAATACCCAATAAAATTCTTATGGTGACTTTGCTGAATGAGAAAAAGAAAAATTAACCACTTCGATGCAAAAAATTGTGGCAGATTACCACAAACACGTGGAATATGTTGATTTAGGAGAACTAAGGGCATCCACCTATACTTTTGGTAAGCAAACTAGGAAATTGACAAAAAATTATTCTTTAGCCTCATCGATATTGTTGTGTTTCTGATATTCAAGTCGTGCCAAACTAAGTTAAAAACTCAGTTTAAAAGATTTTAGAATGAATTTAATAACATCTCTGATATGAAAATTAAATCATAAAATTGCAGAGCCTTCAGTAATAAAAAAAATGAAGACAAATGATGATAAATTTTCTCTTAGGCCAATTGACGAAAAGAAAAGAAGAAATTTCACATATTGTGCGGAAAAGAATATACAAAAAAAAAAAAGAACTACTATTATCTATAAGGCATGCAATGTGGCTCTTTGTATTTACCAAACTGTTTCGAAGAATAACATACAATTTAATTAAAAATCTCTTATCAAATAAACCAATGAAAAACAAAAGACTAGAATAAAAAAGATTAAAACTGATACATTTTTAATAAAAAGAAAATAAACAAAAAAGGCTCTTTTAAGAGCCAAAAATTTTAAAAATTAGAATTCACTTTACATTTTTAAAACAGACATTTCAAAAGCAATGTTACAAGAACTTTTCAATTTAAGATATAAGTTTCATTTAAAAACAAAAACAAAAATTTATACTTTTTTTTTTCTTTAAGATTAAAGATTCATAGAAATATTTGATATAAAAAAGTGTTTCATAATATTTTCAATAGAATGCATGAATTAACTGAAGGTTTTGCCTTAATTTGACGTACTTAAGATTTACTCAGCAGCTTTGAAACGTGTTCAATTAAGTTAAAAATTATTTTTTAAATCTCACTTTTGATAATATTTAATCACAAAAGGGCCACGGTAGCTGACGAGTGAGGTCGCAAACTCGTAGCCGGGATTGAGTTGTGAGTTCGAATCTTGTTCAATCGAAACCGGCTGTTAAGCCTGTCTAGTTTCTAAATCCTGATGTTGGTGTGGTGTGGAAGTTTGGTGAGTGGATGCTACCGTCATTGCTTGACCATCGTTCAAATTTATGAAGTCCGTCACCAGTAACCTTCCTATTGTTTCAAAATGAGATGTTATTAAAATGTCAAATCAAAATATTTGGAGTATATTGAATAATTGTGCATTAAAAGGATGTTAATTTAAAAAATAAAATGTTTAATAATAATGTTCAACGTATTGTTCTTAACTTTTTCCTTCTTTTTTATATTTCGTCGAATAATTTTGAAAACATGAGGCATTACTTTAATTACATGGGTTCAATATTGCAATTAAGTAGGTAAGTTGCAATATGACCACAGATAAAATCTGCACACTAAGCGATGTGATTACACACCTATATGTATATATTGTATATATATAAGCAAGCACCGAATAAATTATTCTAGAAAATATCTGAGTAGTATGGTATAGCTGTCGCTTTCTTTGTTATTTGTTTTGTTTGAAAATGTTAATTTACGCATTCCAAGACTCACGAAGTTATGATAAATATGCATTTGAAAGTTTGTAAGTCACTCAATTAATAATGGGAACCAGGAATTCAGAAAAAATCATTATGATATGATACGTCGCCAAATATTAGGATCTTTTTTACTCGTCAATGATTACTGACTAAAAATCAGTAACCCTTACTATCTCCCGTTTGTAACTAGAAAACTAACCTTACCACATGTCGTGAACTCGAACTTAACAGTGGGGGAAAGAAAATTTTTCCTCAATCTTAAAAGCGCCGACTGGAAATGATATTTTGACTTAGAATAGGCCGAGTTCTAAAGGTTAATACGGAACAATACGATTGGATTCGAAATCCTTTTGCAACCAATGCAATAAATTCTACTGAAGCACTGCCTCTACAAATTCGAGAGGAATTTACAGATTTAAATAATGACATTTATTTAAAATTATACTTCTCCGAAGTTCCATTAGATGTTTTCTGGATTTACGTTAAAAAAGAATATCCTCACATTTCCTACAAAGCAATCTTAACATTACTTCCATTTTCGACGATATATTTATGTGAGCAAAGTTTTTCAACTCTTGTATTAATTAAAACTGATAAGCGGTCATGCTTAAAAGATCTTGACCAAGAACTTCGGGTTGCGTTGTCAAATATTGAGCCGAATATAAAACTTTTGGGTTCATTGAAACAAGCGCAGGTATCACATTAATAATTATTATGATTGCATAGAAATAAATATGTTATGGTTTTATGTATGTATACTTTCCAAATAAAAAACAAACATTTATTGTAAAATTTATGTATCAATTAATATATATATACTTTAGCTTTTGGTGTGCCGCGGAATTCTAGAAATAATTTTGGTGCATCGTAGGTGAGAAAAGGTTGCGGAGCACTGCATTAGAGTATTTAATAAAATCAAAGAGTAAATGTGCCTTAAATGAGAGATGAATTCCTTAACTTTGGAAAATGTTGACAATTGTAATTGTATAACTACTTAACACGGACGTTCGTTGGTTATCTAAAAGTGTATGTTTAGATCAATTTCACACACTCTTTGATTCAGTGTCGGAATTCCAGGAAAGTAAAAGCATTGATTTCAGAATAAATTTAATTAATTCAAAAAATGGCATAGTTTATATAACTGATATATATTAGCCACATTTTATGAAATTAATATGAAATGGCTAGGTGATCAATTAAATTTAATCAAATTAAAAGTATAATATCTACCTTTGTAGCAAATCCTTTTGATACAAACAAAATTTGGGTTGAGGAGAATGTTCTCTGTTTCCAAAGCTCTTAAAATTGCAAAAACGAGGAGATGTTTTCCTTGCTTATTGTGAACACTTGACAGCTTATTGTCAACACTTAAATGCTTCAAACAAAACTTCAAAGACATTTTTCATTTTGCTATCTCCGATTGGTTGTCAAACTGTCACGTCGACACACAAATTTAGATAACTCCAAACAGATGCAAGAGCCTCTTATTGAATTATCCCGGAATGAGGAGCTGAAATCAATGTTTGAACAAGAATACAACAAGTTTCGGTTACAAAAAATGAAAAAAAATTATATCCTACTTTATAGATCACAGCACAGAAGCTGTTAATTATTTTCCCGATTTCCCATTTAGTAGAACGTAAATTTAGAGCAGTTATGAGTCTCAAGACGGAAAAAAAGAAATGTAGTTTGCCACAAACATGGAGCTAAACATAAATAATCTCATATCATTCCATCAGGTTCATCAGTATCATCGAAGAAAGCGTAATATGTTGTACTTTAAAACAAAAGTTATAATTTCAGAAAAAACTTCTTTCAATATCGAAATGTTTTATTTGTATTTTATTTTTACATTATTGTTTATCATTTAAGGAATCATAGTTAATTTTTTTTTTCTATTATGCCGTTATGTAAGATAATTTTACTTAACAATTCATAGTCTGAACTTTGCTATATGAATGGCTTCATAGGCCTTAGAAATTTGGTTTTCAATGGAATTTTTAAAATCCTTAAATCGCAGCAAATACTTTTAATTCCACAAATCGAATACGAAATACTACACCCATATATCTACATCACATATAGTTACTTTGCACTTTCATTAACAATAAAAAGTAACGAATTAAATATTTTTGAATAGAACTCGAGAAACTATCATTTTGTTTCATCTCTAACTATAAAATGTCATCAAAAATTAAGACGACTAGCAACAGATTAAATGTACAAACTATCTTTAATTAGCATTAAAACCCCTAATTTAAATACAATGCATGTCTCCTCTTATTAAATGTACAAACTATCTTTAATTAGCATTAAAATCACCAATTCAAATGCAATGCCTGTCGTCTCTTATTTATTTAGATTTCTATATAGAAGTATTGCAGATGGAAAATCCATTTCCTGTAACATGTAAATTTAACAGGGATAAAAAGATTAAATGCGATAGTGATAATTTGTGTTATATTGTTTTTAATAACGTTGCACTAGAAGCAACACGAAGGCTATTAGTGACGGACCTCGTAATTTTGAAGCTCGGTCAAGTGAAGAGAACGATATCTGAACTTCCACCTGAGAAATTTTCACACTATGCCAATAGGGAGGAGAGAGGACTTTTGGCCTCGATAGATTTAACGTGCATCAGTCCCGACAACACGATGGGTCTTAAGTGGCATCAGGGCTCGAACCCACAACTCTAAGAAAACCGTTCATCATGAGACCGCGACCATAACCTCTAGGCTACCGCACCCGCAAAGATTAAATGCATACGCACAGAAAATATTTTTTGAATAAATCTGATAAATAAAGTTCAATTTTAGAAATTTTTCAGCTCTTTAATGAAGATAAATAAAAATAAAAAGCTGTTACATTTATATTTTCAACGAATTGAAAAATCATAAATTCCTTACGAAGTGAAAATAATCCACGTATTGGTCTTTTTTATAGAGTATTGTTAAGAAAATTGAGATTAAGAATTAGAGAGAATAATTCTCAATATTTTTTTACTGTCGAACAAAGTTTTAGTTACAAGTCCATTCCATGGGAGAATAGTACTTTTCCTGCAATTAAGTAAGTATTGTCACTATAAGAATAAATACCTCTTTATTCCTGATTCCTGTTTCAACAAGAACATTCAGAACACAAAATGAGCAGAAGCTATATGGAAGCAATAATTGCTTTCCTATATAAATCAATTATAAAAGAAATGCTATTTTGTAAAGTTATGTGGATTAAATATAAATGTCAAACTATTATTTTTAAATTTATACATTTTTTAAGAAATCATTAATAGTAAAGGTAACACTAATTGATATTTTTTTAAAAAAAATATTAAAAATTTAAAACCTTTTAAAAGATAACACATATATTTTATGAAATGAAAGAATTTCCTCCGTTAAAAAGTTTTATGAATGTATTAATGTATGAGAAATTCAAATGTATATTTGGCATTTTGTCACTATTCTCATTCAACAAAACACAGGAAAAGAAATCTAAATTATTGAAAACAGCATTATTGTTAAGTAATTGATACTATGGTACCTTTTATAAGAAATCAGTTTATTTCTTCTATGATTAAAAAACATTACCTTCCTAAGCCAACTTAATTTTCTTTGAACTTTTTTTGTCATCTTATATAGAGGGGAATTTTTTTTTTCTTTCATTAAATAAATCTTAAACTGTTTTTTAGTATTATTTTCCTTTAACAGAACACAAATAATTAGCAGATAAAAGACTTTCCAGTTTGTTTCAGCAACCAAATGTTAACACTGATCTTACTTTAATTACAAGAGGAAATTGGATTGCAAAAAATGATTGCTGGTTAATTACTTAATTTTTAACTCACAAATAAAAACATGGGATATATATATATATAACCGAATATCATTAATCCTAACTGTTCTAGTAGTCACTACATTAAATATTTGTGTCATTTTTCATATAGTAAATGTTATTAAGATCTCCACTGCACATTCTTAAAAGAATTTGGAATATTATTCAAAATATGGACTCCCTAAAGCTATTTGACAGTCTTACAAGCAAATGTCGAAAATCTTCCTGTTTTCAAATTGCTTTAGATTGTTCTTCGAAAAGTATTGAAGTGATGAACAATTCATGCAGAAAAGAAACGTATAATCGAAAACCTGACATAAAATAAGAACCGGAAACTCATGTTTACTTAATTTTTTTTCTCAAAGTATCATAAGGAAATATTTTAAATTTTACTTCGTTCGTGCAAACAATAAAGCAATATTGAAAATGAAAAAAATTTTAAACAACAACAGTATTTTATAATAAGTTAGTTTTAACAAACTAGTTAACTAACACTATTTTCTATTATTATTATTTTTTGAACCTGTAACCTGTGTTGTCGTATTCTCTATAGTTTTACAATATATCTCAAATCTAAAACAAAATTCTTTAAGCCAAAATAGTTCATTGGTTTAACAAATAAAAAAAAATAGCAATAAATAAATTGTAAAAGATGTTCATGCATAAAATCGAATGAATATACCTTTGCTAAAATATTATATCAACAAATCCATTCAAGGAACATGCTGAAAGTGGTCTTTTGAAAGAGGACGTGGTGTTCTTAAACACAATCAAATATTTATAAGTGTAACATGAATCATATTTCAAAGACTCTCTGGAATTCGAATTATCCCATTCATCCTCAAAGAAAGCAATTGGAAATTTAACTGTACGATACGTCATGAATTATTCATCGTCGAAAATCTTTCAGCTTTCCGTTTCATGATATTCTCCCTCAAACGAAGAAATCTTTAGTGAAAGTTCTTAAACAAAGTGAGTGAATTTTATTACACCTGATTGAAGAATAACCTGGAGATTTGTCAATAGAGAAATGTTATAGTTAATCCTGATACATTTCTTAAGCTAAGTTAATATTTCCCGCTTCGTCTTGGTGTCTTAGAGTACTTTTTATCAACTTTGGTATTTTGGAGGTTGGTAGCTCTTAATGAGTGTGAGCAGCTATTTTTAGAAAGAATAATGTTAGCAATTTTTAATTCGTGTGCTGGTCTCACATGTATTTCCCGAAGTAGAAGTGGAACGAGGGTGTGCTTGTCTATGAAATAACGTAACTCGACAATACTGTCTGCGTTCCATGATATAATATTCAAGCCAAGAGGATTAAACATTTATGATTAGATGTGAGTACATATACCCTGGAAAAAGATATTGAGTTTATCGTTTTTATCTGGTGTCTTGCGCATTTACTCGCAAGCTTCCACCACACCTAGAAATAATTGAAAAACGCTTTTTAGTTCTTTTATTGCATCGAACACGGTGAATCCACTATTCGATTCTATTACGGTTCAAACCTTGATGCCACTAAGGACCCATCCTGTAGCTGGGGTTGATGCACTTTAAATCTGTCGGGGCCCAAAGTCATCCCGTTGTCGTGGTGTGGAAGTTAGGAAAGGGGGTGCCAACTCCTCACTTGACCTCGTCACTTGACCAAAGTTCAAAATTACGAGGTCCTTTCCCAATAGCTCTCGTGCTGCTTCTAGTGCAACGTGAAAAAAACCAAACAAAAACTCTAATTTAAATTGTTATTCTTTCCTAAAATTTCAATTATTCTTGATTTATATCTTAACTGTTAAAGTAATTACTGAAGTGTGATGGTCGTAAAACTATATAAACATACATTTCCTATTCCAAGGTAGAAAGTATGGGGCAGTATTAAAACTACATGGTCTGAAATTTTCTGTTTTAATATTTCTTTTCTTTATCTTGAGATTTTGCTCTGTTTTTAAGTAGTTTCGTATTTAACTCATTTGTAATTTTTGATTAATAGTTTCTATATTTTTGTTGATAATATTATGTATGTTTAATTTATGGGAAACTTAATCTTTTTCATTGTAATTTTATTTATATATTTTTAATTCAAGATATTCTTTTTAATTTTGGTATGGTTCTTTTGATTAAAAGTTGTTTAATTAACATGAATAATTTTTTACACCAAGACCCCCCCATACACACACCCATGCATAGTATATATATACACACACATATATATATATTAATTAAAAGTCCCCAGGGTTAGTGAAGAGAAACCGCGAATAGCCAAACATCACAACCTATTTTTGAAAAGATTTCCGGAAAAAATGCCGAAAGGGAAAAGAAAAGTATTCAGTAAGTTATACCTGTATGTTCAATCTTACTTTTAACATTTAATTCTGTCTGTAAACTAAATTAGCAGAGGAGACAAATTCGGAGATTTAAAAAAATGAAGTTGATGGAATGTCTAAAATCGAGGGGGGAAATGTGGATAAAAAGATTCGTAAATAGTTATTCAAGTTCAATTTTATTTCCCGATTTTATCTTGAATTTATTTTTTGTTACTTAAAGTATGCAGGTACTTTTTCTTTTGCTACTGAATTTAAATTGCATACTATTCAGTTCAGTTTTAGAATAAGTTAGATTTAGATGCAAAACCTCAGACTTTACTACTTCCAACTTTAGAAGTTGAAATCTTAAAACGATTTATTTCTGTCAGACAATTGATACTTGGTTCCCAGTGATTTCCATTAGCATAAAATAGTGGATTTTAGTTTGGGGATAATTCTACCCGGACACTTTGATTTTACACAGGAAAGATCCAAAGAGGATAATCGAACGCTTGATCTTCATAAGTGTGAATCGCATTTTCAGGAGAAAAGGGTATTTTTTTTTTCTCTTTATGGTTGAACCCCATCGTTCTTACCACAATTAAATAAGAAGTTCCAGAATTTGACACATTCATGCACTGTCATGGACATGCTAACACAGACATGTTACACTCTCGAGTACCAAACATTTAACACTAATTTCATAAAAGTTTAATGTACATGAATTAAACATCAACGATTGCGATGTAACTGTTATGTTCCTCCAGGTATGTGAAATTAAATCTATATTAACTTAAACCATGTTTGTTTCCTTAAACTAATTACACCAAATGACGGTTTTAAATTGGGTCATATTTCTTAATTCTAATTCTCTATTCTCGTCTATGATCGGAGGTTCTTCTCTCCACTATACAATCATACTCATTTGATATATTCGCTTAATCATAAATGCTATTAATATCAAAATTTATAACTTAAGTAAATTAATTAATTCAGAAAAAGTTTCTTTTCACAAAGTATAAATTCTTTTTCACTTTCTAATCTATATGGGTTTTATTTACAAATTCTATATTATTTATTCATGAGAAATTCATTATTGTTTTGAGACATCAACTTATCTTCCATTGCAAAAAATGAAATAAATGCTTTAAGAATCTGACTCCTTTTACATATTGCTGTAAGGAAAATGAGTAAATATATTTATCAGACATATCTTACAGTACTATAAAGGTTTTATGTTACAAATACTTGTAATATCTTACTAAAAATTAAAAAGTTAATTTCGCGCCAAAGAATTTTAAATATGAAATAAGATAGCTTAAGCAATAAGTAATAACCAACAATAAAAATAATTTCTTGAAACATAAATAATAAAAAAATTATGCTCTTCATATAATATTTTTCAAAAATAAATTAGAAATGTTTGTAACTGTGTGCACATTTTAATAATAAAGTTGTATTAAATCATAAGGACTTATTTGAAAACAATATTATTATTATTTAATGACAAAATAATATCAAAATATTTTAACTTAAAATCATTTTTAAAGTATAACACATCAAAACATAGAATTATATTTAGAATAATTTCCAACTTCAAATATCCGATATTAAATCTGTTATGTGAGCTTTTAAAACAAACTGTTTTGCCTCTTTACATCTGCGGAAAGTCCAGTGCTTTCTTAGCTTGAAATGTTCAGTGTAAAATCTTATAAACGTTCTTCACTCAAGTAAGAAAGACATTCTCACACGCATTGCATAATAAATTCTTTATAAAAGCTGCATTTTACCCTACTAAATTTACATTTACCTTTCTACATATAAGATTACATTCTACCCTTAATATTTAATCAAGAAACATCTCTTGTTTCAATAAATAAAAGTTCAAATTCATCTTATACCGGCATTTATCCAATTAAATTATTGTGACGAGAGATTGATTTATTGCTTAATTTCGAGCGCTTAGTAAAAGCTCGGGATGTTTGAAAACAAATTGCATCAATGAAACTATTCAGTAGCTTTTAATTGCTTCACATTTTCGCTAGCTTCGTTCTATTACCTTTCACCCAGGGTGTGGAGAAGAAATTTAAAAGGCATAGGTATCCTCATTATTCTTTTAGATTTTTATAAGAAAATGCGCTGTTGATAGAACGTTTACAAATTATTTCATATAAAGGTTTACATAGCACAAATTTAGGTACCAAAGATTCTAATTTTTTTTAAGAAATTACTGTATTATTCTTTTAAATAATAGAATTTTTGCGAAAGATAATGTAACAACCGATTGGAAATTTGATTATTTTTTCGTTTGTTCATTAATTCACTCCTTCATTCTCTCATTCACTCAATCATTCATTTATACTCATTCATTCATTCGCTCACTTTCCCATTCATTTACTCATTCATTTTTTTCATTCATTCATTCATTGAACTTGACTAGAAAAAGTATTCAGAAAAAACTTTTTGTAAAGTAATCGGGTGAGTATTTTGTCGCAGATTAAAACAGTCGCCAATTGGATGGCTAATTACATCAATTTTTTATTTTAAAACAATTAGTTTATGTTTAATATTAAATTTAAAGGAAATTTGGATGAGAATAATTTTTCCACTTATAGTGAAAACTCTTATAAGTCTATCGTGTCATTGAGTAATTGACAGAATTATCAAGTATCGATTGATTTCACAAGACGGTTGATTTGAAGAGATGGGCAGAAACAAACAAGGGGGAAACTAACATGTTAATTTTTATGACATATTTTTGTTTTGTTAATAATAATTGAAATTGTTTATCATATCTTTTTTAAAAGGCGTTTTCGTATTCCTCGTATTATTTAAACAAAGATTTCAGGTTCTCAATTGCATTACCTGAATTAAAGTATCGATAAACATAGAGTGTTTGCTGAAATTAGTAAATATTTCAGCTCAATTAAATATCTACAACATCAACATAATAAATCATTCAACAAAAAGTTTTGTAATGGAGTTTAAAGTCGCGCATCATATTGAGAAAAGAGAGTATAATTTCTTTCCTCAAATATGTTTTTTATTCCTCCGACGGAAACTGACTGAGACTGGTCAAGAGGATAGATATTCTGTTAAAGAAGAATTTTATTTTAAATGCTGAATAATTTCCGAAACAATCATAAGCCTGCTGTTTCAAGTATATTCTACTAAATTTAAATTAATGAAAACGAAAATTCATTAAACTTACTATAACTACAAGGAGAGGTGGGGATTTCAATTATTTTCAATGAACTGTTCTTTCCTGTTCATTTTTAAAGGATTGTTTCTTGTTTCTGTAAACGAAACCATGTACCTGTAAAGTGTGTGTTGTATAGTAGTAGTGTGTGTGTCTTCGTTTGCATTAGAATTATTTTTTATTTCGCCGGAAAAAGGATAAGTGAGAAACGAATTGTTGCGAAATTTCACAGAAAAATTAGTAAACCGCAACTGAAGCTAGTAATTTAATGAAAGAAGGGCATGGCAGTGAATGCTTATAGCGTACACGTGTCCTAGAGTGCCTTAAGCGTTTTCAAGATGGCGGGGCAGACGTTGAATAGGGTTCACCTCTGGGTTACATTCTACGTCAAATACGAATGAAAATATCGAAAAAATAGGTAATCTGTTTCAATCAGACCGTTGGTTAAATATTTGTGTGCTTGCTGAATTTCTGGAAATTGGCGAAGAATCTAAACTTTAGAATGCAAATTTTTTCGCGAAGACAATACACCGGCTCATTCCACATTGTCTGTCTAGAGATTTCTAGTCAAGTACGTCATCCCAGCGTTAGTCTATCTGCTTTATTCACCGGATCTTGAGCCATGCGTCTTCTATTTGTTTTCTAAGGTGCAATCTGATTTAAAAGGAACAAGATTTGAGTCGCTGAAG
This sequence comes from Nephila pilipes, assembly GCA_019974015.1. NCBI lineage: Eukaryota > Metazoa > Arthropoda > Arachnida > Araneae > Nephilidae > Nephila > Nephila pilipes. The sequence continues at coordinate 53,526 of BMAW01043445.1, read as the reverse complement.
CTGTGAAAAAGGCACGCGTCCTGAAGGAGCTGACAGAGGAAGAATTGTAGCACTGTTTTGAACAATGCAAGATTCGTATGGATCGCTGTAGGGATAGAGGAGAGGTTTTTATTGAAGTTGATAATAAGTAAATATGTATATCAAAATAAAAATGTTTTATAGCCTCATTCTCTTCATTTAATAGCCACACTTCATTGACTTAATAATTTGTCAGAATACCAAATTATTTTAATCTTTTTATGATTCAAGTAAGTTGATCAATTTCTTATCCTTTTAAACCTCTTGATGGTCCCCAAAATGAGTAAATCACAAAAACTTCAGAGATAAATGTGAGCTCGAACATATTTTTTATATGCTCGAAGTTACAAAACATTTCCTTAAGTATTTATCTAGAAATTAGAAGAAATGATTGAAATCCTAAAAGATGCTTCAATTTTGGACAATAGTGTATATTATATTTTACAACTAACACTTTTATAAATTTCATTACAGTTACAATAATATATATCACAAACTACAAAACTCTCATTAAAAATTTGAATACTTACTAAAGATGTATCAATTGGCTGAGGATTTGCAGTTTATGTGTAATATCAAATATCTCTCATTTTTTCCGATCATAGTTTTACAGCAGGAATCTTAAATTTAATATGCTATTTTGAATTGAAATCGATTACCGCAAATATATTGTTCGGAGATAAATGGATCAGGAAGCTAGCCAAGATTTTTTTTATCACTTTCAGGTTAGCAAACATAAGCAATAGAAGTCTTGTGGTCCAAATAATGTACAAGACAAGAGGAAAAGCACTTAGACAAGAGTATATTTAAATCCGTCGTAAGCTAATTGAATCACTTAAAAAAACCGAAGAACTGCTTGCCGAACCGAGTCATTCTTTTTGCAATTCAGTCCTATTCCAAGTCATTTCCATTCATCGCATTAGCAACGAAGAGAAACGATTAGTAATATCTCAGAACATTAAGAAATGGGTTGCTTGTGTACAACTGACTCGAGTATCTCCGCTCTTTTAGAAAAACTGATACAAAAGAACAGGTTGTTCTTTTTATCCCGACCCCGAACTATGATGATTTAATAAATAAAGATTGATACTACTTAATATTTATAGATTTAAATTATTCGTGTGCATTATCACACAGTACAATTGTACAGTTGCATTAAAAAGAAAACATTTAAAATAAAAATTCAAAGTGGGATAACACGCCTATAGTCTATTTATAAGAAAACACTATTGTATTACTGGAAGTAAGGCTCAAAATCTACAGAATTCAAATCGCACTTCAAAAATAGTTTATATTAAAAACAATAAAGGTATTCCACTTAAACAGAATTACTTTTTAATATTCATTGACATTAATAAAATGAAACCTATGGTGAGAATTTGAAATTTTTCATCTAAAATAAAAATTAAAATTTTTGAATATCTATTTATAGATTTATTTTTTCAAGTATAAATATCTTCATAATAGATCACGTCTCTAGACATTTTACGGACACAATATTTAGCAAAGCAAACTATCTTTAAAAATACATGATATATCACCCAATTTGTGCATATTTATGCACCTTGACTGACCTCGAAATCAAAAGCCGCTCTGAGAGTAATATGATCTTAGATCATAAATATTACAGTGGTATCCTAGGATTCAAAATTCGAATTTTTCCGTTCATCCTCAAAGAGGGTAATTGCAAATTTAAATGCTCGGTTCTAGATATGAATTATTTAATAGTGGAAATATTCCAGCGTTACGTTACATAATATTCATCCTATAGAAGGAAGACATTTCATATAAGTTCTCTTTCGAAGCGTATGAAAATTAATGTATTAAATTGCATCGTAAACTGAATTTTTGCTAACAAGATGAAAAGGAAGATTTAATGAACTAATTAAGTGAAATTAATCTTTTGAAACAATTAATTAAAAAAGAATTGTAAAAAATTATTTGACTGTTTTTCAATTTGAGCTCTAACTGGAAATTGGAAGTGTTTGAAGAAGGTTCATTAAGAAATGAATCGTCTGTATTGATTTAGGAGTACGGCGGATTAAAAAAAAACCAATCAGTTAAGCCAATGATGTAAAAGGAAATAATTTCTTCATTTCGAAATTGTTTGCTTCAGACCAGAAAAACATTTTACAAATCTGTTGAAAATAAATTATACAGATAGGAATCGAGTTTATTCTTATTAAACAAAATTAAAATGAAAGCAAAAAAAGTGGCTTTAAACAAATAGTCTAGTTAATGAAAAGCATTTATCATGAAAACAAAGTTATTTCATTAATAATATTTTATCACTGATCCAAGATTCATTTTTTTTTTAAATAATTTTTATGTACCTTAATACATTGATGTTTTCTTCATATATACGTGTTTATGAATACTAAAAGATTATGAAAGTATCGAATTAATTACATATATATATATATATATATATCTTTAGCCAAAAACTAATTCAATATAAAAGAATACTTATTCTTCATTGTATGTTTTATTAACTGATATTTAGGAAATATTTTTTGAAACAAATATTTTTTACATCATTGTAAATATGTGTGTGTATTTGTATGTGTGTAAAGGTACATTTTCTACCCAAGATTATGTTTCACATACTTCACGTTTACGTGTTGTTTATCAAATAACATTTAAAAAATTTAAGAGCTTAAAAAATGAAATTTAATGAACATTTTAATAAACCTTTTTTTTTAATGGTTTAAAAACCTTGTTCTTAAAAAAGATGCTTAAGGGGACACGGTACGATTAAAATAAAAATCTTTAATTTAATGGTTTTTAAAGATATTTTGCTCTAAACCTATGTGTATACAATACTTAAACAAGGATATACACTCAAAAAATAACCGATTCAATTTTTGTTTAAAAATTTATTAAAATTTTAAGGTGTTTTTAAAATGCTATTCCTCCTTCAATAATTAACGTAAATTTATAAAATTGGACCTACAAATTTGTCAGATTTCGTACAAAAAAAGCTGGTATAGGTTTTCGGATAACAGGATTGAAATTCATAAGATATTTTTTTTATATTAATTGCTGTAATTTGCATATTAATTTTTGTAATTATATTTTGTAATATAATTGCTCACTAAATAAATGTTGCATATTTCGTTTGATTCCTTACTTATACATCATTTATGCTGTATTTAAAGGTGTTAATGATGCACTTTTCTTCCTTCAAAATACGCCTAAAATATAGCTTATATTTTATGCCGAACTAATCTAAAGTAAAATTTTAATCTAAAACTTTTCCTTTGCATTAATAAATATTAATACTCTTTTACATTTTGTATTTTTTACAAAAGACAAGTTCCCAATAAATTGCTTTTATATTTCCTTTTTGTTCTGTAATAATAACAAACCGGGGGATACATTGTATGCTTTCTTACTGAAGAAAGGAGCATTGTAGTAAAATGGAGTTCAGTTCAAATGACATCTCAAGGTAAAGATTCATCTAATGTGAACATACGTGTTCATATATTACTGGCATGGCTTTCCAAAATGCGCGTGGAGGTAACAAAAGCGTAAGCCTCTAGCGCCGAAGAAGCTTTGTGGTGTTCTGCTGAAGAGTGTGGCTGTATTTCTATTTGATAGCGTCTCTGCAACATTGCCACTTCTTTTAGTTATTTGTATTGTATTTATTTTTATGCTGATGTTTCTTGATAAAACATGGCTAAGAAAAAAACAGATTATGCTATAGTATTGCATTTAAACTACGACTGATTGAATATAACAGAAAACACGGAAACAGGGCAGAAAAGAGGAATTTCAAATCATCCCCTACTAAAAGGATTATAAGAGCTTAGTGAAGGTAGGATGAATACCCCCTAACGCTATGTGTGATAAACATAATCTGCGACATGGAGTTACGCGATAGCAATAGAAGAATCTAAGCTTTAACTTTATAGACCACTGAAGTTCGGTATTTTCAGTCTCCACAAAAAGGACTAGTTAATAAGCAAAATTGATTTTTAATAATAGTGGCATGGTGATTTTACCAAATCAGAGGCATGGTTTTCTAGATTCCTTTAGTGAAATGACATACACGTGAGCTAATGCAAAAATAGCATAAAATATCCAACATAAAATAATGAGATTATAGAGTTTCATAAATTTGTCATTAATTTTGAAGAAAAAGAGTAAAGTTTGAAATTCGTTATAACGGTAATATGACCGAACTTCCACTGACATCGTTGTACTTTCAAACTAAACAGTATATATTCAAAATTGTAAGAAGTCTTATTGCATTAATAAAAAAAACATTATAAGTCATGTTATTTCGGTGTGCCGACAGAACAAAATTGTTGTCCCTTTTTATTTTCAAACAGAAAACTTTGAACAAGGGGGAAAAAACACCTAAACTTGTGTCTGTACATTTTAATCTTAATTGTTATATAGATTACTTGGTGGACTGTTTCAGAAATATTTCCTTCTTAAAAGGGACCAGATTTGGGGTATAGAAAAGAATCTGTAAACATTGAAATCAATCAACTGAAAATTCGATCTGCTGGTAGTTTCAGCTGTCTTATAGAAGCTAATTTCTACCTTTATGTATAGAAGATAGCCAGCATCTACCTCTATTAATAAGTCCTTAAACGAATCTTGAAGAAGAGAAATTGAACAGTTGGATGTAATTTAATAGGTTTGAAGTGACATCGTTAGATAGAAGGAAGATATCTAGAATTTATTAGGTCTGTGATGACTAACAACTTCATAAAATGCTGTGAAATGTTAGACACTTGTATAATTATTTAAGAAATGTAGTATTAACAACTGAATTGAAGATACAGAAGAATATTTGTTATGATTTTTCAATTCGGTCTGGAAATGAAGCTAGGGGGGGGGGGGGGTTAAAGATTAAAATACGCATAATTGAAATATTCTCAAGTTACATTTTTAAACATAAATAATATGAAATAAATATAGTAAATATTAATGAGAAATAAAGAAAATGTGTGCTTTTCCCCATAAAAATTTGAATGAAAAAGATGTTGCTTCGTATTTTATACACGGTAAATACAGTGTATCTATTGCTACAAATTCGTGTGGCAGTGCATATTGTTAATATTTCCAGAACTCAACAACGTCTTACATCATTACAAGATTTTGTGGCTGTCCTTATCAGGTTTCTATAGCAAATAAATGCAACATACAATTTGGATAAGTACACTGCTGGCCATTAAAATTGCAACACCAGAAAGGAATGATCTGATATGCATCAAAATCACATGAAAGGAAGAAAAGGTTAGGATATGCAAATGATTAGTACTTCAGCGCAATTAGACAACGCAAGAAGGAGAAACAACAATTGAAACACAACATAAAAAAGTTATGTAGTGGATTTCTCATTCGAAAAGCCTTTAGTGAGGTCGGAGTTTTCTCAGAATATCATGTGATGAAGCAAATAAAAAGAGGAAATGCTTACCAGCAAGTGTCGGAACTCGATAGAGGCACCATCGTTGTCTATCGAGAGTGTAGATTATCGTTCCATGATATTACACGTCACATTGTTCAAAATCCAACCCCTGTCATACGAATATGGAATCTATAGGTTGTTGTGGGTCATACCGAATGACATACTGGATTAACACGCCTTCCCATGAATAACCCCGAGAGAACAGAAACACTGTGAGATCTGCCCTGGAAAACCATGGAACCACATCACGGGCCACTAGTCAGAAAATGGGCATGTTTGCATCCCGCCCAGTATCCTCTAGTATAATGTGATGACGTTTGCAGCAGCATGGACTGTCAGCACGGCGACCATTACGTCGGCTTCCTTTGACAATGCAGCACGAGAGAGACGGCGATTCTGATGAGCTGAACGACACTGCTAGATAAGGAGTGGCACAATGTAGTTTTTCATACGAGTCCCGATTCTGTGAGCAGAATTCTGATGCCCGTATACATTTCTGGAGGCTCCGAGGAGACCTCTCGTCACCTGCTTGCATTCGATATTAGCACAGATCGATGGTAATTGGAACACAGATCGGTACATTTCTGACTTCTGACGTTCAATGGTTGTACCCTATCTTCGAGGTCTGCCAAACACCAACTTCTAACAAGATAATTCAAGACCACATGTTATACGGCGTGTTAGGATCTTCTCGATACACAGGATATTCGATTGTTGCCCTGGTGTACATGGTCTCCAGATCAATTACATTTTGAAAACATTTGTTCATGAGTTGCTGAAAGACTGGCTCTCCATCTCTCTACAGCTAATATTGTTGATGAAGTGAGGCATAGATTTAAAGCATTTTGGAATCAGTTGTCAGTATTTGTCATCCAAGCCTAGTTCGACTCCATGCCTAACCGGTGAGAGCCGTGTTAGCTACTAGGGGTGGCAGCTGCTTCTACTAATTTCATACCCATGCAAATAAAAAAAATTGCTTGTAAATTTAATAATTTTTCTTCATGTCATTCTGTTTAAGTATAATAAATATCTTTGTCATATTTGCTTTCCTTCATGGTATTGAAATTTTCATGGCGAGCGGTGCATTTTCTTTCTATCGGTAAAGAAAAATACTTAGAATTTTCGAGAACTGATATACTAGAAAATTCCGAAGAATATTCAAATTTCTGTTCTTCTTCGATCTTTAATATTGGAAGATAATTGAAAATAAAAACACCGATGGAGCTTTGGTCTTTAACACATGTCGTATTTATGCTTAACGTCCATGTTTACCTAAACATTTTCAAATTAATTGAAAAGAGTAGTTGCAATTAAAGTATTGAATTATCTTTCGATCTTCGTTGCGAGACAGCAGCGGCATACGGTTGAAGAGTTAATACTTTGTTTTTCTTAGATGTTGCACTTCAGCTTAAATCGTTAATCCCTTGTAAACTAAACACTGAGATTACATTGTAGCGTAAATGCCATTCTTCGTGTATTTATATGCCGATGTTGCGAAAAGAAAGCTTACATTAATTGTATACTTTGTCATGAATCTCATTGAATATGCCTGAATTATACAAGAGAGAAATGGAATGGAGACACACAAAAGAAAAAAATATAGTTTTATAAAAAAAAAATGCGGTAGTTTACTTTCTAATCATGAAATATATTTACTATCAAAAATGTATTAAATTACAAAATGTTTTGAATGTTTAAATGAATTTAGGGAAGCATACACAAAAGTTCTAGCTGTACTCAATTTGTTTCACACTTTTGGTGTGACAAATCATAAAAAAGTATTCAATATATCTTTAACTAAAATAATGTCTCAGTTGATTAATAAATAACCGGATATTTTATGAAACTATTTATATAATAACATTTATGACATATGCAACAAACCCCAATTAGCTCGGTAATTTTATTATTACGTATATGTTCAGTATGTAATAAGTTATGTCGAGATGTTTAGTGCTTGCGAAAAAAAATTTCAAAAATAAAGGTGTATTTATTTAATCTAATTTTCATACATAAGCCATATTTAAACAGTAAACTTATCACAGAGTCAGTAAAAACATTTCTTTAGAAAATTGTTACTTAAAGTACGTTTAATTTTCGATACTTCAAGCAACGTTGAATAAATCTCCAATAAATCATATTTGCTGAATTTCTCATTTTGTATATGTACAATTAAATTACTAATATTTTCACAAATATAATCAAAGCTACACAATGCAAAAAAAAAAAACAATATAGTAAAAACGTATATTGTGCATAAAACACCTACAACCATTGTAGGTTAACCCCTGTATTAGATACCATTAGTAGAAATATCTGATATATTCCTGACCTTTAAATCAATATTAACTTTGATATGAATATGCATCAAACCGTAATTAAGCACGTATCCAATAAATATGCTTCGCGTACATTATCGAAATCAGTATTCTCTATCAAAGCACCGAAAGTTAAGCAAGTTACTGAATATTAAAGATGTGCTCTTTTATTTCAGTAAACTTCCATGTAGTGGAAATGGCGTCAGCCCTTTAGCGAAAAGAACTTTTTGTAAATAAATTATTCATACAAATCTAGATATATGAATAATACATATAAGAAAGTCAGAACTGATCGATTACTGTTTTTGAACAATCTCTTTCATTAAACACTCGATTCTAATAACAAATTTCGGTATTCAGAGCTCACGGAATTTGAAACTCTAAATCCCTTCGATTTTCTGGACGCTCATGGTATTCAGTACCAATAGTGTGCCATACTCGTAAGTGTTTCTATCAATCACAACAATTTTCCGAATGAAAACGTCTTAACTTTTTGAATTACCAAAATTATTTTCTACATGCTCATAGATTTTAAACAACTCAGTACGATTGCAAATTTTAAATAATCTTTTCATAAAACTTCTATTCATATTTAAAGATAAAACAAAGATTTCTTTACTATTTTCAAAAGGTAACCTATAAGATTACTCCATTAAAAATATCCTAAATGTTTTATAGTTGAGAAATATTTTGACAAATTAATAAAAAAAATTGTATATTATATATTTAGGTAAAAAATAAAATGTTATAATGTTGCTGTTTCTAAGTAAAATTTGAGTAGCGAGAAGTATTTTGAATGCAGAGAAATTAATTT
>BMAW01043445.1:3979-44944 GCA_019974015.1 Nephila pilipes | reverse complement strand
TTTTTTAACTTTCTTTTATTTTTTATCGATAATATAAACACACTGACAAAGCTTGTTCTTATTTTTTCATAACGTAGTGTAAATTCAAGTTGATTAAGATCTTTGTCAATTGATGTTTATTCTGCCCTTTTTTGAATTCGTTCGATAGCATTGAATTTTTCTTAAATCGTATAAATATTTTCTTTACATTAAGAATCTACCGACATTCTTTTTAAACATTGCAGAAAACACTTATGCAAGAAAAAAAATCTTTATAATTCTTAAGATTTTGATTAATAGAAAATTGTTGAACATATGGTATTCTGAAAGACCACAAGATCTTGAAAAATGAAAGAATCTCTTTTAAAAAAATTGAAACTTTTAGATTTTACTCTCTGAGAAATGATGATTCAAGTACAAATAAAAAGAGGGAAAAAAGGTATTAAGATCTGTGTGTGTGCTCTTAACAGGAAATCAAGACATCATCCGAAGAAAAGATTTATCTGAATTTCATAAAAAGACAGGTAAAAATTATGAGACTACACAATATTGAGGAATTGTATCATAAGTGATTGCTTCTCAATGACGCGTGCAAAAAGTAGAATCGTGTATTAACCAGAATGTGTGTGAATTTATATATATATATATATATATATATATATATATATATATATCAGTTTTTGATTTTTACTTCTAAACTACTAATAAGTGAATACTTGAAGAATTTTTGTCAAACACAATTGTCGTTGAATTCTCTTCATAATACGACAGTTCAAAAAATGATTAATATTAAAACTTTCTTTTTAAAAATTCCGAGGTCTTTTTATCATTAATCATCGAATAAAACTTGGGACGTTGGGCTATTCGCTATTTTCTCTTCACTAGCCTTGGAGACTTTAATTGAGATTGATTGCGTGAAATAACAATTTCTTCCCAACTAAAATGAAACGTGATTATGTTAATAAGATACAGATAGAAATAAAGGGAATTGATTCAGATATGATGATATATAAGTAAAGTGAAATTTAGAGAAAGAGAATATGTTATTAACTCTGAATTTTATTCTCACAAGAGGCTGATAATATCAATAGTTACCGATTATCAAGAGTTAGTTACCGGTTGCTGTCTCAGAGGATTGGGCTTCGAAAGCAACCCCAACTAGAAGGGTTTGGTAATAGCGTATAATTTCAGTGATATTTAAATTGGTTGGCTAACCATACAGTCTAAAGATAGTCATTAAATAATAAATTATAATAAGTGGTAAATATAAATAGTTAAGTTGGAAGAGACTTGTATGTCTTTGGAGCACTTATTGACTTTTCTTGTTAGTATATTTAATTGAACTATTGCACAAGAGTCGGATAAAAATAATCGTTCGTTACAAACTCACAGAGTTAATGAATTACTTAAAATGAGAATTATATTGCAAAATTCAAAACATTTTAAAAATTTCCCTAAGCAAATGACAGTTTTATCTGTCAATGAAATATTTTAAAAAATAGTTCTTAAATGTACAAACAAATATGTAACATAAAATTTAATTCTAAGCTTTCATACAAAAAATTGAAAAAAATATGTAATGGAACAAAATAAAATATATATATACATGTGTCTGTGTCTGCGTGTAATCGAATCGTAATATAATGCTTTTCTGCAGGACAAGTTTAAAACTTATGTTCTACTTTTAATTTACGATTTCTTGTAATTAATATTAAATTACTTCTGTGTCCGGAGTTGTCTCTCAATGTTTTAATACAGAAAAAAAAAAGGATTTCTTTGAAGTATACACAGAAAAGTGGTTTCTATTAACCGTTTTTGTAATACATTATACACTCATGAAAACTTTTGAATTTTGAATACATTAAATAAACGAAAGATAATTTTTATTTTCGGTTGCTTAAAAATTTATTTTAAGAATTAAATAACACCTTAAACTGCCATCGGGTTCACAGAATGAGTTCTGTTATGCAGAATTAAGTTATAAAAGTCGCAGTGTAAGTTCTTTCATTAAAAATAGTTCATGAATTCAAAATTCAAAATACAATTAATTTTAAGAATTAATAAGAAGAGATTTAGATTTCAATTATAAGCTCTAAAAATAAAGAGAAATGTATACAAAAAATTTATAACTTCTAAAAATTATGAATCTACTCAATTAACACCTTTTCAATTTAAGAAATCATTTAAAATTTATAATCGCTTAACTATTTATATATTTAACACATATATATTTTATTTTATTTTTATAACTTTTAAACCGTTAAAGAAAATATGCTTGCTGATTTGAACACATTTCAACAAAATACGCAGAACAGAAAATAATTTAATGAAAACTTTCAAGTCTCGAATTATTTTAACAAACTAAAGTACGTAACAAGCTATTTTAGGAAAACCGTTGCTCTGCATTAACCTTTTAGATATGTGCATTTCGATACTACAATAGACTTCTAAATTAGATGTGTCGATTACAAAAAGGTAACATGAACTTAAATCATAGGTGTTGCGCAAACACCCTGAAATTTGAATTCTTCCTTTAATCCTCAAAGACGCAAATCGGAATTTTAACTGCTTGACTCAATACATAAATTATTCCACAGAGGCATTCTCTTAGTATTAAATTATTTAATATTCACTTTCACAAGAAGGGGCATTTAATATAAGAGTCTCAAAATGTAATTCCACCACATTACATGAATTTAACCTAAACATTAAAAATGTTTAAAGTCTTTTATATTTCTTGAATTAAATTAATATTTACCCTCTTTCTTTAGTGTCATCATGAGCAACTTTTAGAATTGAGTTCCAAATGCTAATTCAAAATAATTCTATGAAAGATATCAACTTTTTCGAAAGCTAATTGCCTATTTTGTTTCTGAATGTAGCGGGGAAAAAATACCCTTAATACCAATACATAAATTAAAGAAATGTCGGTATACAAATTCGAATCAGAATAGTATTGCTTTCTTAATTAGCTTAATTTGAAAATGATTAATTTAATTAAATAAATTAATAAATGAAGTTGAGAAGACTCTTAAAACTGTGTATAGCTTGCAGTTTTCTAAAATTTAAAATTAAGGCTTTCGACAGTCTTAAAATAAACTTTAGCTCTATGTGCAACAAACAGTACGTGTTCATACGCATCGGACATAATATTTAACGTATATGTATATTTTTAGAAATAGTTTTGTAAATGTCTGATAAGCAGTTGTACTAAATTCATTAGTTTCGTTCGCGCAACTGAATTTAATTTTACAGAACAAAGAACTCGGAAATTGTGAACCGTTCCGAAGACGAGAACGACATCTTAGTTGGCAATTCAGTCTATAAGCTTCCATACTACATCTAGTGGATGCCAATTCACGGTTCAATTTGGTTCAATTTCGACTGTCATGCAAATCGTATTATTCCTAACAATACTTTTTGGTGGAATCAGAATGCTCAACTATGACTGACTTCGAACGTAACTCGTCATAACAATTGTGAATATCTCCTGACTCTCACAACCCAAAAAGACAATCGCCTGATACCTTATTTGGTATTCAATTCCTATTTCAATTGAAAACTAAAATATTTCAACGAAATGTTTTGGATTAATCTTGCAACTACTTTTCAAAAAATGTTTCGTAATATAACTTAAGAAAAAAGACTTTTTATTATTTTTAAAAATATATTTTTTGTTACTTTTCTCTTCATATTCTAAAATTGTTCCCCTAGTTTTTCTCAAAAAATTTCAAATCCCTCCTTACCGTTTCAAAACATATAATAAAACCTTAAAGGGAACTTCAAAACAGTTTATTTTTGCTCATATTTAAAAAAACGATAAAATGTTTCCCTAGTCTCTCAAACTCTGGCACTTTTCCTTTCATGAAGTTAAAATTTTCACAAGCGTTAAAACTGAAGCAGCTTTTTTTCTTATTTCTTAAACGAGTAATAAAGAAACAAATAAATTTTAGCAAGAAAACTACAGCAATTTCTTATTGAGAAAAATTAAATTTTTCTGAAATTCGGAAATACTATTTGTACGATGCCATAATATGTTCATCAATTAAATGACTGACACATTGAAAAAAATTATAAATTTTAGGAACTTAGCTGGAAATTTTCTTACTAAAATTTTGCTGAAAATTATATAATTAAATGAAAAAACCGATATTTGAAAAGTATTTTTAACCCAGCTTTCATACATTACTGTGCGTTTTTTTCAGGAGGTGTATATTTCAGTTTTTTTAGAATACAGATGCTAGTTTTATATATATATATGTAATTGGTATGGTGGGGATGATAGCTCTTATAGATTTTTAATGTACTTTTAATTTGTAAAAATGTTTTAAAAAATATCTCATGCTTTTTTATTTGTTCCATATTTTAAATATATTATAAGGTGTAACAGAAACTGTCCATGACAAAGAATGTTTTTCATGAACATTTGTTCGTGATTTTAACTTACACGTACAATTAGAGTACCGCAATTATCTTGGAAAAAATTTACTCTCATGGACTAAAAAATTTCTTTTTTTTTTATTCAGATTTTTTTTACTTGTGTTTTAATTTTAAAATGCTTTTTATAGCCAATATATATAATTGAAAGTAATTAATTTTTTTGAAAAACTTTTTTTCCAAAATTTATATATCGAGATACTTCCATCTAATTCTCATTGTTTTGATAAAAGCCCTTAGAATTTATTTAATACATCAAAACCTTATCCACATCGAATAATATAAAAAAAAATTAATATTTCTGTAACAAGTTGTTAAACATTATTTAATATATACCTCAGAAATTTCAGTTAAGATTAAAATTTTTAAAAGGAGGGTTTTAAAAATGATTATAGGACTGAATTAATCACGTTGCATTATAAACACTTCGAGGGCAGTCAAAAAAAATGTCGCAAACAATTTCTGACAAACGAACAGTTTTTCTGGACACTTTCCAAAAAAAAGGGTTCATTTTAATTAGGAAATTAGAAACAATTGTCTGATTTTATACAATGAAAACTACCAGGAGAATATGATATATTATTGTAAAATTAGTTTCTGAAAGTATTTTAAAAAGAACATGCCATGTTGTTGTTTTTAAGCTGCATTTAAATTAACATTTTGTGATTTTAAAATTTCATAACTTCGAAAATGTGATGAAATCAAAATTTACAACAGATTTTCTACATATATTTTACTTATGCTTATATACCTATTACGGTGATTTAATATTATATATATGAAATGGAGATACCAAACCCCATTTCCATTAAGATAGTGTAGTTACGATGCAATCATTAAAGTTTATTTCCATATCAATGGCCCATAAATGTTTTTTTTAATTAAGTTACTAACATTTTATTATTACATGGAAAAGAACATAGAATTCTAAGCTATACAAACTTTACAAGCGCTTAAATTGTGCTTAAAAAAATAATATCGATGCTTCATTTATGCTGCCTCAGATTTGGAGTTAGTGAATAGGTTAAATGATATTGATATATTAATAATTAGTTAAATAGTGTTCTAAATGTTTATATAAATTTACTCCATGTCAAAATGATTTTAAAAAAATCACTATTTCTTATCATTTTATCTGGGCGTACAACAGAACTCTATTCTTAATTATGAGTTCCAAGAGATAACGGATTAATTGCCATCGCTTTAATATGTTCAATAGCTTTTTATCTTCCCTTTAAACCAATAATTACTCTGATTAATATTATGAATAAAAAATAATCTTGAGTCAAGCAATGTCAGATCTCCTCTAAATTGTCACTAGGTAATATTGGTCTCTCAAGATTCAATTATTTCAAATACTTTGAGCACGAATAATTCCAATAAAAATTTATTGATTGGTGATTAACTGTACAAAGGTTGTTCTTAAAATCACTATTTATGACTACAAAGGACATTTCTAAGGAAGTATGTGCTTATATTTGTTGAAGGGTGGGAAAAATAAATAAAAACTTAATAATAAGTTTGATTTCTGCCACGTCAAGATGTCATCGCCATTTTACGTCCCGTTATCAGCGTTGATGAGAATGGGCTCTATCAATATATACCGGAAACCAAACAACAATCAAAACAATGGGTTTCTTCCTAGAAATCTACTCTATAGAAAATGAAAGTAATCTCATCGGCTGGCTTAGACAGGACATTTTTTTGGAATGCGTAGGGAGATGTATATCCAGATAAGCGATCAATGGACAATACTTTGGTGAATTCAACCCATTCCCGTTTTTCATACCTTAACTACTTCTCATAACATGGGTAAGCCCTAAGTAAGCTTTTTGACCTTGAAGTGACTTATGAAAAGTTGATTAAATTCCTTGAAACTACATTTTTTGCTCAAAAAGAAATTAAGAGATTAATAGTTTCAACTATTTTGATTTTTCACTATATTGTTTGAAACTATTTGATAGAAAATTCAACCCTACTGTGTTTTCCCAATACGGTTATCATTCAAAAGGTACCCATTAAGAAGCTATCGAAAACATATTGTTTAGCATTTTAATCTATGAATATATGAACAAATGCCTTTTTTCAAATTACTTCTTTATAAAATCTCTACTTTTTTTCATTAATGCACCCACACAAACTAATCTAAAAATAATAATTTTTGCAATTCTGTTATAGCTTATGTACAATACATATAGCACTTTATTCCAAAAGGAATTGGTTGCGTCAATAAACTCAGAATAAAAGTACATTTGTTGCAATCTATATTCTTGATTTAAACTATTTTCTTCGAATTACTTATTATTGAATAAGCATGATAATTAACATTATTATAATATATTCTCGGTGTTTCAATAGCTATCAAAGTAATTCGAACACCAATGAACTTACACTTTTTCAATATCAATGTATTTAATTAAAATTCTCATCCACATTTCTACAAACCTACAAGTTCAACAGTCACGTGTTATACTCGTGGAAGTAAGAATTTAACCCCAAAATATATAAAAGTAAATAAATTTAAAATTACGCATAAGACATCCATTTGTGGTCATTACCATTTATAATGTATCATTAGTTAAATATCTGTAAGGAATTCTAGAACTTACCTGAAGGCTTACAACATACCAATACATATGAATATGCAGCATATATTCGTTGTTAACCAAAGTTAGATACGCGTAGCATCATTGAACTCCATATTTTCTCTTAACATACGTTAATCATTTCTATGAAATATTTGTTACACTAACGGTTCTCTTAAGTTAAGTAAATTCTGAAGGCGGTATTGATGTCTAACATCCAAAAACTTTTTCATTAAATTATCTTTCTTTTCTACTTTAGAACTGCCACATGTTGAAATTCTCAACTTTTTTTTCCCTAAAAGTGTACTTTTAAAATAGTTAAATTAAAGTTTCATGCAACTGCTTTCCATCAAACATTTT
Organism: Nephila pilipes; assembly: GCA_019974015.1. NCBI lineage: Eukaryota > Metazoa > Arthropoda > Arachnida > Araneae > Nephilidae > Nephila > Nephila pilipes. The sequence continues at coordinate 37,583 of BMAW01043445.1, read as the reverse complement.
AAATTAGAAATATTTTTACGGGCACTCAAAATTACAAACACTCTATACAAATCCCTATATTTAAGTCAAATAGTAAAAAAAATGGCTTTTATATGCTGCCTAGAAGCTTCAAAGACACATATTATCTGTATATCCAATTCTCTTTGACCACTTTTGTGTGATTGCATTACTATTATAAGACCATAAAATGATTTATCAAATATAAGTTATTTATACAAAATTAAACAAGAAATTTTTATTTGACATAGCTATGACTGTTTCAAACAAAAGAAATGGTTTTTGCTGAATAAGATAAAATTCAATAATGCAATTTTCTTAGGTTTAATAATTTCTTAAATTTTGGTTCAGAGGTTTCAATCTCTTTTCAATATAATTGGCTATAATTGAAAATATGTCTGATTAACATTAATAATTATTTACATTCTTACACATACACACACATACACACACACACACACACACACATATATATATATATATGTGTGTGTGTGTGTGTGTAATGTATTTAAGTTTCCCATGAGGAGTTCTTAAGGGACTCTGGAGGGTATTAAAATATGATTATGTAAATTAAATTTGAAACTAAAAAGGTTTTATATTATGACAATTTACTCACTAGAATCATTATTTTATAAATTGATTTTAATAAATTTCTGATTTTAACATCTTGAAGAATTAGAGTTTTATCTTTTATCTGATATCTTTTAGATTTATGACATTTTAGAAATTGTAGTCTTAAACATAAAGGCTATAGGACTTTCATTGAATTTTTAAAATCTTTGAATTGAAAATCAAACCCAACATTAAGATAACAAAGACAGATAGTTAGTGGTCTAGCTGTGAAGGTCTCGAAATTTTTACATAGCGTGCGCGTACAGACACATATTTTATTCATTGTATTCAAAATATTTTTATCAACTAAAATTCATTTTTGTGTTCATTTGGATATTATTTCTATTCATCAGTGTATTCATTATGAGATGTTTATTAAATATTCTATATTTTGAAACTTTTTAATTCTCAACTTAACTAAATATTATTGATATTCACTTCATATCTGGCAACACAGCATAATATTTAAGATCTTCATTTAAAGGAGTTTTTTTTAAACCTTTTGCGCTGCAAATCACAGGTCACAGGATCTTAAAATTTGGTTCTTGCATCTGTTGTTATTGGATTTAACTTTTTTTTTAATTAAAACTTGGATTTTGGTATATTTTTAATATATATTTTTTTTAAATCTTTAACTAAAAAATTTAATTGAAAAGCTTCTGTGTTTTGAAATTCTTAAATCTTTAACTAAAAAAAAATTTTTAATTGAAAAATTATGATTTTAAAATTTTTGTAATTAAGGTATCTTGCCTTTCATTTCTGGTTCTTTTGATTTAATTGTTACAATTTGCATTTTGAAGTGGTCAAACTTCTGCCCAACAAGATGCACTGGGAAGAGGGAGGGTTGGTACCATATAACATGTTGAACCCCGCAATTCAGTCCGAAGTCTGAATGTGCATGTTTTGTTTTGTTGGGTATTCAGTTTTTTCATTTTGTTTAAAATTTTATTTCAATTTTTATTTATTTATTTTATATAGTTCTATAAATATTTTCTTTTGATGATTTTTAGATTTTAAGTGTTCTCATATTTTTATGCGTTTTTAATAATAATTTAATCGCTTTATCGTGTGTGTATATATATATATATATATATATATATATATATATATATATATATATATATATATACTTTTTTCAGAAAACTGTGCTTTTATTCATTCGAAACATTTTTTTAAGTATGACATATGTCCTCCCTTAGCAGAAATGATCATTTGCAGACGTTCTGGTATAGGCTCCACTTGATTAGTACACATACTCGTAAGTTCATCATCATGAAACCACATTTGAATTGCATTGTTTTTCATACGTTTTTTGTTGTTGCTGCACAATCCATTTTACTTAAACTTTTATACAAACCATTTTACCTCTTGACTCCAGAAGTTCTGAATGGGATTCACGAGACCTAAATTCCATTCAGAAATACTCTATGAATTCTGAATGGAATTTAGATCTGGTGAATTTCCAGGCCAAGCAAGCACATTAATTTGATTTTCCAGTATAAAAGTCTTCAGCGTTTTTAATTTGTGATAAGGAGCTAAGTCATGTTGAAATGTTCCTTCAAATCTTTTCATAAATGAAATAATCTTATGCCTTAATATTGCGATGCATTTAGTCGAATTCATCATGCTTTGAGCAGGAAATAAGCTTCTAATGCCATTTGCCGTGAAAAAATCCCTGAACATCTGCTTCGGCAGGTGTTTTAGAGTCTGTTCGATATGGTCTTGTCTCAAAGGTCCACAATCATTTCGTCTCACAACATCTGAGATGAATCCCTGCACAAGTAAATGAGTTTCATCACTGAAAACTACTTTTTTCCCATTCGTCATTAGTCCATGATTAGTACTTTTTTTGCCCATTCTAAACATTTTTTTCTTCATCTTAGGAGTTGAAAATTGTTTTTTTGTTGGTTTTTTCTTACCTTGCGACCGGCGTACAGATGTTTAGGCCGTATAGTTCAGCTGCTCATATCAAAACCAGATGCCAATGATTTCCTTTGAAAATGGGAGCTTGTTTTCCTTGGACTAATTTTGCCACGTTTTATTCGAATGTTATCAATTTTTGCAGTAGTTTTTCGTTTGTACCCACATCTTCATTTCCTTTTTGAAAAGGCTGACACACATTCTTTGAATGAAGTTAGGATTCTTGAAACAATTGATTTGCATACACTAACTGCAGAAGCTATTTTTCTGTCATAGAAGTGATCTTTCGGAGCCATAATTTTAGTACACTTTCTTGGAGCTATATCCATTTTTGAACAAGTGAAAGAAAGAGAGAGCAAACTCTAACAACTAACTGGTTAGGTTGATCAGTCACACCCACTCTAAGCAAATAAATCTGGTTTGACGTAGTTCACATTCAGTCTAAGTAGTAAAATGGTTTTGACGTACAATAACCTCTCGGTCTTTGGAGTATCTGTTGTGGAGATCGATCAGGAAAGGGACTGGAAGCTGTCGGCATTTGGAAGTAGAAAGAGCCGGATGAATTTCCGAAGAAGCAGCGTGTACCTTCCGAATATTATCGGAGCCTGCCTTGGACGTGCAGAGAACTTTTGCAGAGGTCGTCCGTAGTGAGAACTAGTAAGCTGTGAGCTGAACGTTCCTGATATAACTGTGACTGTCCTTAAAAGTGACATTTTGTTCCTGTATCTATATCACTAATCTATACAAGCCTTGCGAGTTTTTCTTTGTGCTGTTATTGTGAAAGTTCTGCTACTTGTGTGTCTCCTGAAGATTTATGAATAAAGCGTCATTTGTTATTGTCCTCCTAGTTAGAACCACTCTCCTCCACTGAAATTTCGCAACTATATATATAAGACACACGTGTGTGTGTGTGTGTGTGTGTGTGTGTGTGTGTAGACAGTGTGGTGATGAGATTGTCCATTCGGTACAATGATTTACTTACCCAAAGGTCTGTTTTAGGGAGACCTATTACCGGGTTCTATGATGATTTCGTAGGAATTCAATGATGAGGTTCAATTTTGTTTTACTTCTGCTTATTATGAGAAGATGGAGAGTGAAATATACATATCAATCTAGTATACAGGCTATCTCTATTAGAGTCAGTTCTGAGTTGCGTAGATGGCAGCGTAATTAATCTAACTTATCGGCGATGGGCACGGTACGCGCCTGGCTGAAGTTTATCAGACGCGAAGGAAAAGAGAATCGGAAAATGGAGGAAGAGAGCGAGAACGAAATGTCGCTCAGTTTATCTGTGAATATTGGCCTGCATGAGCTAATACATGACGCTGATTCATGGTGCCATCTATCGAATAACTATGAACTGGTTTCTCCTTCGATAACGCCCTAATTATTAACTTGATCTATCAACAAATTCACAGACTCTAACGCTAATGTCAAACTGAGGCCAACTTTGACTTCTAACTTTCACTAAAATACAACTTGTAATAATTCTAGGCTCCACTCGACTCCTGGAACACACAAACGCTAGAACCACTGACCTCTATCGTGACTCTGCCGAGTTTATATTTCCTATCGTCCTGTTTCACATCATTTCTACCTGCTTATAGATTTGAATATTCACGTTTCATTTTGGTTGGGCATAGGTTTAGATAAAACAATCAATCTTAATTAAAAGTCTCCAAGGTTAGTGAAGAATAAATAAATAAAATACAATTTTAAAAATGTATTATATAAAGATTAAAGATTTTATAAATTTTATATTGTTCTTAAGGATACACAATGAATGCTGGACTTTAATGAATGTTAAACTTAGATGTTAAAACATGGTTGTTTTGCTGACAGGCAATCGTTAAAAGTTTTATTTAACTTCCTCATAAATACTATTTATTTTCTGTTAAAATATGCACTTAATTATGAAGGTATTAAACGTCATCAAATAAATGTTTCCTTTCACAGTGATAAGTTATTTCATCATTTGCTTTACATTAATGCTTCTAAAAGAATTGTATGTTTAGTCTTTTCAGTAAATGCTTGTAATTAAGATTCAAGAATTAATAATCTTTTATAAAAAGAATTGACGAAAACTTTATTAAACATATTTGAGAACATAGAATTTATTCCTGTAATCACTTAAATTATTATGAATACTCTGTTTTATTTTGAATTTTAGCAATTCTTTTCTGAATATTAATAATATATTATTTTAGATAAGCAAAATATTCAAAAGGGGAAATATTATTCCATTAAAACATGGGCATATTACTGTCAAGGTAATTTTTCTAAAAGCATAATTATATTTTAGTCAAATGCACATAAAATTATATAATCGTTTGTTCTTTAAATAAAGAGTAATTCATGCTTCAAAGTTTTAGAATTAAAAGGTTCTCCGAAAATTTTAAAATAGTGCATTATTATTTTTATATGATGAACATGACCTGCTTTATAAAATTACTTAAGTAATATTAAATTACCGAATTTATTGTAAGAGTCATTCATCCATTTTTAATAGCTTTACCAAGAATTTCTCATTTCTCAGCGCACTTATTTTCTAAAATAATTCATATTTCTTGTTTTTATTCAAATTTGCTACAAAAATGATTAGGCATTATGTCCAAAATCAAATTCAGCACACAGATTAATGTGATTACATCCAGAACATTATAGAAATATCGACTGACGATGAACGTTTTAATGCCGGAGATTTCTTAATCTTTTAATCTAGTTAATTTGGATGATAATGATATTCTCTTCAGTAATTAAAGAAGATACGTTCTTATCTTAGAGTTATTCTGAGCATTATCTGAGCAGAAAATTGAGAAAGCACATAGATTCCATAAAAAGCTTTGAATGTGTATTTAGGTAGAATATTTCACTGATGGAGCTCTCCTTTCTATATTATGCGTAATTTAATTCTTTGATTCGTTCTACTTAAATTTAAAGTTTAATAATAATTGACGATAAAATTCAAAAATTAAAGGATATTACTGATTGATATAAGACAGAGAACAGATCTCAGAACATGAATTACTGTAGGTAAATATTATAATTAAATAAAAGTTATTTTAGTAGCAAATATTTGTTTATTAAAATAAACTTAAATATTAACATTAACATCGTATAGAATAAATTTTACTCATAGGAAATATTATTGGTGGCATCCCCACTGAAATCGACTGTTCAAATTACATAGAAACAAGTACCGAAAAGAGAGTGTAGAATACTGTGGTGAGAACTGCATATTGAACTCACACTACTTTTTAAGAGGACTGAAAGTCTCCAGAGCAAGGACTCTACAAAAGAAGTAAAAGTGTACGCATCCCTATTTGGCAGCACCAGGGATTAAATTAGTCATGGACCCTTTACGAATTTTGCCAAACACTATATCCATGAAAGGAAGCTGATGTGACAGGGAACACTTTCTACGATTATCAAGAACTTCGGTTTACAATACCAACGTTTCCTTGATGGCATTAGCCATTTTGCAAAACATTATTGCTATTTAAGTCTTTACATGTTCATTGACTCTATTTGCCTTTTCAATATTACATACAATCAATCTTCCTCATGGTAATACACATGCAGAATTTAATCAAGTAGTGAAATATAGCATAATTATGTTAATACACATATTAACATAATATTTTATTATTGCTCTTATCATCAATGTCAAACTTAACCAGAAAGTGAGTTTTTATACATCCACACAAACATTCATATGTTGTTATATGTGTTTTTCATAAATAAGGCTAAGAGAACTGTATAAACGGTTTTTACTAAGGAACTGCGTAAATTTTAAACTAACAGAACTTTTAAACTTACTTAAGAAACTTAATTAAGAACCATTGGGGCATCACGCTAGATTTGTAAAGAAAATCAGACTCCTGATTTAATTAAACATAGTCGTTTGCTAAATATAAAATAATTATAATTGAAGTGCATGTTTTTATTTATGTATTTAGCTTAGTAAATAATATGATAAAAACAAATTATTTCACCTTCATGTGAGTCATCCTCATCTTTCTGTAATCAGGAACTACTGTCGTGAAAAATTGAAAGCTTTGTGTTACTTTTCTCACAGATGAAAATTGAAATTTGATATGTTTAAGCTAAACGTATGTATATGTATTCTATTTTTCCCACTAGGTTCAAAATTACGAGGTCCGTCACACAACTTAGCTACCTTTATGCGCATTAATAAAACCAAATCAGTTAATATATTTCTCTTGTACAAATGTTTTATCTATTTCACTGATTAGATAAATGAAAAATATTGTAATATAAGCATGAAAATGTTGCAATTAGCTGTACCTATAAAATTACTTATTGAAAATTTAATTATTTTGAATATTTTAATAAATTTTATACAAAAAGATAAACTATTAGCGAGATACTACAATTTTTATTTGTTATTTTTATATTTTACCAACAAGATTGTTGGTTGGTTAAATTTATATTGAACTCTACGGATATATTTTACAATTTAACAATGAAGAAAGTTAATCTTTTTGTAGCAACTGAAAATCCAAAGTATTTTCTATTAAAAGATTAAGGGTAAGAATACCAAAATAGTGCAAATAATAGCTATTGTCAGCTACTCCAAGCTTCGGGATCAGTGATTTTGAAATAAAGTAAAGGAATTCAAATCATGTACCAAAGATGGATTGAGCAGTAGCATTGAGGGAGAAGTTAAGTGAAAGTGAGTTTAAAAGTTTGATGTTGATTGGCGGGGAGTAGACAGAAATACCTTAACATATTATTTATCAAAGAATATTATTTCATAAATTCGAATATTAAATATCATCATTAGCTTTCGGGTAGAATCTAGACAACATAACTACTTTCACACTAAACTATTTTTCAAAATAACTAACAGGTAGATGGCAATAATTAATTCCTCGACAATACCTATCAGTTCTGTTAAAATGAAATTACAAGACATAAAAAACTTTTAAAAAGAAAAGGTATCAATTACTTGGATTTGTGTTTGTAACTCATTCATTTTCATTTTATTAAAAGAAATAATTATGCCTCGATAGAAAATGCAAAGTTCTCCTTCATAACACTTAAAGTTTTGAATTCAAAGTAATAATACATTAAATCAAACAGATCGAAAATAGTTCTTTTAATAATTTTTGAAAGTTCTTTTTTTTATTAAATTTTTTTTAAAGCTATATTTTTTTAAAAAAAATTAGCTTATGATTACAAAATTTTGTAACTGCATTGAGATCTAAAAGGACTTTCAGATATATTAATCTTCAAACATAAAAACAATATTCTGATCTTGATTAGATAAAATGTAACTGGATAGCTAAGGCCCAACAAAAACACGTAGCGTTTTGGGATCATTAATTTATAAAGTTTCCAAAATGCTGACACAGATTAGAATTTATGTAGACTAAAATGAGGCAAAAATAGTAAAATTTCACTTAATTTTATTTTATGGAATAAGACTTCAATACTATTCTTAGGAAAGGATGTATTATTTTATTTGTACAAAAGCTGTGTGACCTAAAAATAGAAATAGCCCATTACAAGTAATTTAATTCATAAAAAAATATTTCTTGAATTTGAAACTCCTATTTATATTTATAATATAAACTTCATGAATTGTTACAAAAATTCTTAATATATTGAGAGAGAAAAATAATCAGTCATTCTTCTCAGAGATATTAATTGTGGACTGGCAATTAAACAATAAGGAAACAAAAACTGAAAACCTACATTTGAAAACGAAATTTTAAAAAATAAGTACAAATAGGTAATTTTTATAAATATGACATAATAACTAATATTTCTGAATAGAATTGAATGAGGATTGTCATACATTTCAAAATTCAGAACTATCACAGATTTCGATAAGCATAAAGAAAAAAAAAAGCTTTAATTAATTTTTTTATGCAATCAATGACATATATTATTTTTATTTCTGTTGACTTTTCTACTTAATTTTGCCAATACAAAATATTTTCTACAATATACCATAGCATATAGTTTTGAAATGTAATATTTGAAACAGTATAGGACAAGGAAATTTTATATGGTGTAATTTTACTTTCTTACACTAAATGTTTACATTATTGCTTTATGTGGAATTTTACTTTTTTTACACTAAGTGTTTACACTTATGCTTTATGTGGTATAATATGATCCTCCGGACACGTCATAAAAATTGTTACTAAAACAGTAAACTTAATTGAAGAAATAAAAAAACATATCTCAATATATATATTTCAAAAAACAATTCTCTGCTAACAAGCATTTACTGGTGATGTATGTCTTAGGTTTTCAACCAGACATAATATAGAAATTAGATTATTTAAATTGGGGTTATTAGGAATAGACAAACAATAATTGTTTAGGTTAAACTAGTTTTGTGGATATTATATCTGCTGAAGTCACTTGCGTATTTCTGAAAAAAATAAGAAGATGAGCTGAAATAGATTTGTCCTCTTCTGTCAATTACATCAAGATTAGTTTGAAAACTGATTTCGACAGTTTAATAATATGGGTGAATGATAGTTTTCCTCTTCAATCATTTTACTTGTCGAGTAAATGTCACCAATATAGTTCCATACATTGCAGTATTTATTTATTCGAGAACAGAAGACGGGGAGTAAGAAACTGATTTTTCAAAATGGAATCATCCTAAAACCCTACGTATCAATGAGAATTTCTGGAATATTGTTGACGAAAACAAATTTCTATTCTTGAAAAAATTATTATACAAAACAAAAACTTTTTGGTTCCACATACTTGTGCGAATCATTAACATATTTTTAACAATCTTAAAATCGAAGAATACATATTGACTTCTTGATGAACAATTTGATAATTGCTTTTGAGAATAAAATATCTTCACATTTTTCTAATTATGAAGCAACAGCGAATGAAATGCAATGGGGAAATTTCACTGATTTTAAGAATTACAATTTTATGAATAATTCTTATGCCAAAGAATGTTGTATGCTCTAGAATTTTCATAGTTTTGTATTTATTACTTAGTAATTATTTATTTATTATATAACATATACAATCAATAATTATTGTCGAATATTATTATTCGACATCAAATTACATCTTCTAGATGCGACTAATATTAAAATAAATGCTTGAAGTATTAGCTCATTTTTTCCTCAATCGATATTAATTAATCGTTATGGAATCATATAACGTAAAATATATAAGTATAAACACATCGTGCATAACTACCATAAGGTTTTAGTAGAATTTAGGGATAAATGCCTGGTTATTTTTAAACAAAATCTTCTCTTCATTATCTATTTAGTTTTTAAGGTATCTGCCTCATTTTTGAGGCAGTTTTAGACTACAATTCACAAATGCAATTTTAGAGTCTAATTTGGAAGCAATTCATTAACACTTTTAGAAGCAGAGGCCACCTATAGATTTAAATGACCCTTTCCCGGTTAGGCATGGAATTGAGCTGGGGGCTTGGATGCAGAAACCGGCAACTCATTCCATGCTGCTTCAAATCTACGCCACACTTCAACCGTATTTGCAGGAGAGGGGTGGAAGGCCAGTTTCTAAGCAACCCATGACCAGATATTTTTAATGGGTGACAGATCTGGAAACCATGAAGACTAGGCAACAATTATATACCCTGTGTATCGAGAAGATCATAACACGACTTGCAACATATGGTCTTGTAATATTTTGTTGGAAGATGGCGTTTGGCAGGCTCGAAGATGACACAACCACTGGATGTAAGATGTCAGAAATGTACTGATCTGTGTTCCAATTACCATCGATCTGTGCCAATATCGAATATAAGCAGGCGACGTGAGGTCTATTCGGATCCTCCTGAAATGACCATCAGAATACGAGGAAACGGGACTCATCTGAAAGGACTACATTAGGCCACTCTTGTATCCAGATTTGTCATTCGGTGAACCAGAGTCGCCAAATGACAAAGCTGGATACATGTTGCATTGTCGATGAAGGCGAAGAAATGGTCGCCTTGCTGACAGTCCACGCTCCGGCAAACGTCGTCGCATCGTAAGAGCGGATACTGGGCGTGCTGCAAACAAGTCCATTTCTTGACTAATGGTCCGTGATGAGATTGTTCAGTTTTGCACGGCTGACCTCACAATGTGTCTTTCCTCTCGGGTATTAGTCACGGTATGGCGTGGATACCCTGCCTTCCGTTCAGTATAACCCTAGCAACCCATTGATACCATATTCGAACGACAATAGTAGGATTTCGATCATTGCGACTGACAATATCACAGAACGATAATCAACACTCTTGATAGGCAAAGATCCTGTCTCTATCGAACTCTGACACTTACTGATAAATATCTCTTCTTATTCGAGACATAATACGATATTCTGAGCAAAATTCGATCTTACAAAGTGTTTCCGCATGAGAAATCCACTACACAACTTTTCTCTTCAGATGTCGTTTCTCCCTCCTGAGTCGCCTAAATGCATTGAAATAGTAATTATTTGCATATCCAAGTCCCTACTTTCTTTCTTGTCATTAAGACGTTCGTCAGATCATTACCTTCTTGCGTTGTAATTTTAATGACCAGCAATGTATGTATGTATATATATATTCAGTTCTCAACAGGTTTAAAAGAATAGAAGATGCATAAGCAAATCAGTCATCTTTAAATGTTCCTTATTTATTGAATCGAAATCGCAGTTACACACCTCAGATGCATTTACTTCAAACGGATATAGTCTTCAGCATCCTTATTTCGTTTTCATTTAATTAAAGTAGAATAGAAACGAGAAATGATTCACTTTCGCGTAATTGCATTAAGGAAATTTTGTATTTATTTTTCAGATTTGTTCTAACATTATCTGAATTACAGAATACTACAGGAGGGCTGAATATTTCTATCAAGCGTTAAGTACTCCTTTACAAAGAGATAATATTTAATTAATTCAGTAAGCACGGAAAGATAAAATTTCGCTTAAAGAATATTATTCTAATTAACATCAATCAGATCTTTCTGAATAACGGTTATCTACGTTTTGATATCATTAACAACAGTTGAATACTTCGTCGTGTCTGGAGATAAAAAAAATTCTAATCAAGAAACGTAGGAAAAAAAGAATCATTCGGCTAAAAATGCATATATTCCCTACTCATTATTAGTAAGTAAACTAAATCGTTTGTATCAATCCATATCGTATTCTTGGATGTATTTGTTTGAAAAACTGTTTTTCTGAAGAATAAAGGTTTTTTTTTTTTATGTTTCTTCTTTCAGAAAGCTACTCTAGTCACACACAAAAAGAAAACAAATTACTCATTGTATTTTTTATTGACTGAGCAGACTCGAAGTTGCTATTTCATTGTATTGTAAAATTTTAGTAATTTATATAAATCTAAATGATTTAAATATATTTTAAAAATAATACGGGTTTGATTTTTTTAATAGCAACATTAATATTTCTGAATGTTAAAGGTAACCTGGCATCTGTTTAGTAAATTATAATATAAGCGTATTTAAAAACAAAAAATCGAAGAATGTATCATTCCATACAACAATTTTTTTATAACAAATATTTCTGGAATATTCTTTTTAAAAAATTTGCTTACAAATACATATGAATACAATTTTCTTAAGTCGAATTCGATTTCTATTTTGAAATTAGTTATAAGAAAGAAATAATTAATATTCGAACTAAAATTAAAAAAATCAGAAAACAGGTATCGAACTAAAAAAAATCAGCGACTTAATTCATTACATTACATTGACATGAATATTTAGAATTATGAATGCTGTACTAATGGGGCTCACATATTGTATCCAATATTTGCATTTGCCATATAAAGTATTTCAAGTTTCCTGATTTCATTTGAATTGAAGAAAGAAACATTTTTCAGATTACTCTAGGGTGACTATTCTAATCTCTGTTAATTATTTCTCTAAAAAGACTTCCATTATACTTGAATACATGATGCAAATCAGTTATATGTTAATGTAAACTTACGTATTCAAACGTTGAAAGTTGATATCTTGACTAAATATCTAAAACTGTGAAATATATTATATATATAACATCCTACGCTTATGTAACTTTCGATCACTATTATACAAAATTATTCTGCAGTTATTTATTTGTTATTAATATTCCAAATTGTTAAAATCTTTGTGAATTAAACATGAAATCGTTATGATTTAATAGCAGGAAAAGAAGTGTTTTGTATGTGAAAATATTTTCATCTCACTCAGAATAAAGGTATAGAAGTGATGATAAAATTTTGGACAATTCTGGCAATAATGTGGATTATAAGAGCACAATGTAATGGAAAATGTTGAATATATAGATCATAAAATAGCTCATCAAAATAATTTTTCCAGGTTCATGTAGACTGTAACATGAAATACAAATTTAGTACATGAAATATATATATAAGAGATGTAGAGAGATGAATGTTTAGGGGCATAAAAAGCATTTCTTCTTTGTATTTTCTTACATAATTATATTTGAAATGAAACTACGTGGAACATATTGCACAATACAGAATCCCCAAATTTCTTCTAAAAATCGGAAATTTGACTGCACTATTTTAGCTCTAATTTATTTATATTTTTATCTGTAATAAAATATATATAACTGTTACATTAAATGCGCGAAGATATTACAAGCAAGTAAAGTGATTATAGGCACTATGAAATATCATTTCAATTTTTGCATGGAAAAGATTGGGGAATTGAAAACCGCTTTGGTTCTGATTTCAATGACAGCTGATTACATCAAGATGTAGAAACATTATTTGTAATGACAGTATAAAATAAATAAGATTATTAATCGTTACATAAAATCATTTAAAATATATTTACTCAATGAGAATTTACCAGTATTTTAAATTGAAGAATTATTAAAAGTAAAAAGTAATATACCAGATTACGTTATAGTCTATTTTAATAGCAGGAATAATTCATGACAGATTACAAGCATCTTTTTGGTAATTAGAAAACTTTAAACAGTAGAGAAAATTTTAAAGTATGCAAAAAAAATTATTCATTTTGATCTTCTGAGAACAAAAGAAAAAATTAGAAATCCAATTACCAAAATTATTACTAAATTTCAGTAAATTTTAAGGCATTTAGCTCAAGAATGAAGAGAATCATCCCAAAATTTCAAAACGAATAAGTATGTGTGTAAAAAATAGAAGAGGGTTCATTTGTACATAATTCAATGAATACCACAGTTTTATTCTGATTTTAATGAATTTTTGCACATATAACATTAAAAACAAGAAAAATGTCTCTCCTTACATAAAATTTGGAGAAAAAAAACTATCCCTTCCCATAGAGTAAGAAAATTCTATTTAACACTATTTGCATATGTTAGGTATTTATGCACATCGAACAATTATAATTGTTCGCACATATTTTCGAAATATAATCAGCAATATTGAATGCAAAAAGATAAAAAAAAAAATATATTGTTTTCAAACCACGAAATAACTAATTTGAATATATTTTCATGTTTCGTGTATACATACACACACACACACACATATATATATATAATCCCTAATACCAGTAAAGTAGTCCTCTGTTTTATCATAATCAGATCAAGAGATTAAGCTGGTCACAATATTCGCTTAATGGCTTAACCTGTAGAGAAATTATAGAATTCGGCAACAAAGTATGCGCGATGTGGACTAGCATTAACGTCCATAAATAATATAGAAAATTCAGATGCATATGTTCCTCTGAAAGGTTTTACGTATTAAGATCTAAGGTTTCAACCCAATACATCGGGTGGGTGACAAATTTTCTTCTAAAAACGTACAGGTGCGTATACCCATGTATCATTATTCCTTCCCATACCATCACATTTACACTAGTCTCATTCTAAAATTTTCGAAGGAAGAATTTGTGTTTCTGATTCTTAGCAGACGCAAAATACTTAAGGATCAGATGTTAAACTAAACTTCGACTCATCGGTGAGTAGAACATGGTTTGATTAGTGTTTACCGTGGTTCTAATGCTCTTTGCACCAATTGAAGCGATCCTCTTTTTATTGAGATGACAGTAAAACTCATTCCTTTGGCTTTCTGGTTTAAAGACTTTTTTCGTAAGACCTCCGGTATACAGTTTGTCAAGGTACAACAGTCTCAAAGGCGCCAGGGAAAGTTCAATTGAACAACCGAATACTAGACTTGCTATAATTACGGGCAGTTATTGCAGATTGCGTATTTTTAATTCAGCTAAATTCACAATAGAAGCCCCGAACACAATATGGCTTAGGCTACCCACAATGAAAAATTGTAGGGATTCAGGTCAAGTGATCTTGTTGGGCAGGCTGATGGAAAATGTCGACGGATAATTTTGTCATTTCCAAAATGAATGTAGAAAAGCTGCTTCCCCTGATTTGAAATGTGTGGAGAGACACCATCTTACATAAAAATTGTGCATCCACACATCCACGCTATTGCACTGCTAAAACTAGCAGGTTGAGCAAAAGAGATTCATAAAGTATCTCGTTGACTGTACAAGTGACAAGACTTGAAAGACCCATCGCCTCGAAAAAAGAAATAGTCAACGATAAATGCTGCCTAAACCAGCATTACAGTAGCCTTTTGAGAATGAGGAGGCAATGGTTGCATTTAGATCAGATTCTCTCTTCCAATATTCTGCAATTTCGACTATTGATAAAACCTTTGAGATGGAAATGGGTTTCATCTGTCTGCGAAATGTTCTGTAACCATGCATTGTCCACTTCATTAGAGGAAGAAATTGCAGGATTATAGCTTCTCGTTTTGGTAGCCCAGCTAAATCCATCTCCTGAATATGCGTAAATTTGAATGGGAAGTCTTGTAAGATATTTCTTAAGGTTTGACGTACCGTGCTGACAGGCATATCTAAAGTTCCAGCAATTCCTGGTTCACTCCACGCTCTCAAAGCATAGCTTGACGCTTCCTCCAATACTATTGACATCGAAGCAGTTGATTTTCCCCTTCTACCATATTTAATGACAAACGAACACGTTTTTTAGAACGCATCGATCAGTTTCTTCGACCGAATGTAGTCATCGTACCACATCCACTTTTTAAACCATTTAATGTCCAGAATTTCTTCTATTCAATTGCCATGCACACCTAGTTCTTTTAAAAAAGCTTCTGAAGCAGGGCCCGATTCTTCAATGACAAAGTAATGACTTTCTTCTTAGACACATAATAACAGGAACTGTTATTCTCTACCTTTTTATCACATGTGTAATACGTGTTGAGCATGTCAAATCTTTTAAATAGCATTTTAAATTCGCATATACTTTACAACAATCGTTTTTAACCTCTTATAATTTTGTGGTACACAGCGTAGTGTCCTGGTGGTGGAAAGTCATAGGTTGAAATCTCTATCACGTCAAAACCTATTTCTCTAACAAGGATAGCTGTTGGACAATAAATTCATTTGGATCTCGAAATCCTTATTCTGCATGAAGGATTGAAAATATTGTATCGTCTTAGAATGAAAATATTGCAAAGATTGTAACCCCTCATTTGCGTTACCTCTTCTACTTTTAGATTTAATTATTAATAACGTATAAAAGTTCTTTGATATCAATCATTTTAATTTTTAAAAAAATACAGCTAAGAGTTGAATTAATAATCAAAGTGGTTCCTGAAATGTAAGCTATGAAAAATTCTAAGAGCTATCATAATTATTTTTTTTCCTTTCAATGAGGCAGCAGGAGGATATAAACCTATAATAAAAATATTTTTTTTTTAATTTCTTTCTTATTATATGACATTCTAATAAATTTAAAAATAGTTTCCTTAGTTTCCTGAATATTCTCAATAATCTATGTCTGTATATATAAAAGTGCTGGATTCGCATGGTATCACATTAGTTTTCGCTATGAACTCAGATAAATGATTTTGTAGTTCTTGTCTTTTTAAAGATGGACCGTTTCTTAGTGAACTGTAAAAAGTTTATGAGAGTGTACATAACGAAAGTACACCATCAATTTGTGCCGCGAATGAAAAAAAGTATTATAAATATAAGCATTATATTTACAATACTTTTTAATAAATCAAACTTTAAATATAATAGCATTTAGAATTTTAGTTTTACATGGACAGAAATTAAAGGTGAAGAGAGATCTCAAAGTGCTGCGTATGAAAGGATTAGCATCAGAGCGAGTACTACCATTAGAAATGAAGTATCAGAAAATAATTATCACCACATGTTTGAAAAGCCACGTAATTTCTTTGCCAGGAAGCTAAAAGAAATGAAACAGCATAAAATACGTTTCTCATGTATGCATCAATACCAAATAATGCTTTGCTAGCATCTCATAAAATCTCGAAATGTAAAATGCCCATCCAACGCAGAATTTGTGCAATCACCTGTTGTAGACATTGGGAACATTGTGGTTCAAGAGATTGTCAGAAAAATTTTCACAGAAGCATTTCTCCAAAAACGCAATCGTGGCCGAGTGGTCATGGTCCCGAGTTCATAGACTGTGCTGTTGACGCCAAGTCCGTGGACTCAAATCCTGATGTTCTAAAGTCACGTCCTGTGGCGGTGCCGATGCGCACGTTTAATCTATCGATGATCTATGTTTTCACGTTGGGAGGATGGTGAAGTTTGGAGATTGGTGTGCTAGCTAATGTATCACCTTCATTACTTGACCAAGGTTCAAAATTACGGGATCTGTTGTCGATAACCCTGGGTTTGCTTCTCTGTGAAACGTTAATAAACACTTGCTCACAAACTTACTCCTAAATTAATAAAGGCAATTTTTTTCATGGCATTCGACGTTGATAAACAATCAGTTAACCGATAAAGAAATAAGTAGCAAAATAAAGCAAATGGTAGAGGATCTCAATGATCAATAAATTTAAGTTTGTTAAATATTAGATTTCAAAATATCTACGCCTAAGTAATATAATTTCTGTGGATTTTAATTCAAATTCGAATTTTTGTTTGGGTGAAGCTGAGAATTTGGGCAGCCAACGTAATAAAAAGCAGCCATATACTGAGATTAAAATAAATAAGGAAGAATAAATAAAAATGACCGTGTCCAAAATTTGATTCATAGGTTTGAGAAAACGTGGAGTAATCTTCAGTCTCATCCGTCCCATTAGTTACGAGTTAATAAATAAAAATGTCGAATTTGTTTGGAAATAAATTCATGAACTGATTTTTAAGTGATGTAAGGATTTTATAAAAACATGAGTAGCAATTTATCATTATACCCTTATGATGTTTTGTTTTTTCAATGTATCTTTGACACTATATGATGGAGAAGTTTTTCCAAAATTTTTCTGGTCTCTTGATATCTAAGGTTTGGTTCTCATGAAGAAACAGAGCTCCACAATCAACTATTCATGTAATTCATTCTACTGTGAATATTTATAGGATCAAACATTATGTGATCTGTCTAGAGTTGACAAAATTGTGAAGAATATTATACCTAAATGCTATCATTCTCTAGGCTTTAATATTTTATTTTATTGTTATTATTATTATTTGGCTTTTATTTTTATTGCGAACTACTTTTAGAACAATATTCGTCGTTTTAACTTGGATTATTGTAACTTGTGCTTTGATAACTAAATTTAAAAATCAAATGAATTTTGAGCCATTCTAAATAAAATTTTCAACTCAAAATTATAACTTTAAAAATTATTATTTCAGTAAAGTTATTTCAAATATTTTGTAAAAGATTCTTATTTCGGTATTTTTTCAGGAAGCAAAATATTTTAAGTAAGAATTACAGTAAATATTTTTTAATTGATTTTTGTATAAATTTTCTTAACTTTTTTACAGTTATTAATAAATAAATTTTAATCGGTAATGATCTAAAGCCTGTTCCGTTTATCTCTTAACTGTATCATTGTATTATTCATAAATTAATGTCATGACCATCATTAAAAAGCTCGAATCATCAGCATTTAATTTTTATATTAGCAATGAATAATTTTATAAGGATTAATATTCAGAAAACTAACTAACAAAATTTCCCTTTTGAAACTAATTAAAACATTCAATTGAAGGAAATAGCTTAATAAAAATTACATATTCATAAAACATGCAAAATTAAAATAGTAATATTTTGAAGCTTATTCCTACTTAATAATCAAAACTGGAGAATTATTAATCATTAAAAGAATAGATAAATTGGAAACAAACAAAAGGAAATTTTCTTTAGAAAAATTTACTTTCCAATTTTTGAAAATTACAACATTAAAGAAGATTCAATATTTTTTAAGAAATGAAACAAATGATTCTCTTTTAAATCTATTGCTTCTTCTATTTATTTCAGTTTTTAATTTCACAAAACGTATAGTACATGGTGAACTCCGAGAAAATAATTGATTTTACAAAAGATTAAGTTAAGATTATATTCAAAAATTAACATTGCCTACTTAAATGAGAGAAAAGTGAAAAAAGAGACCTTGCATATTGTTGAGGTGATTAAATTAAATCTTAATTAATAATATAAGAATAATAAAGGTAATTGAAAACTGCCATAAAATTCCGAAGTTAAAAATATGTGCAAGTTTACTTTTTAACGCCTTAAATATAAAAACATATCTCTCTGACCTATGCAATAATATATTTTTGTTTAGAGCAAAAAATATATTATGAATTTCAAAACACGAATCACATCACATTTAAATACAATTTATAACTGGAAAAACTTAAAAAACATCGTGAGAAAACAGTTTGACTTTTAAAAAATAAGTTTTTTGTAAAATCCTATATCTCATCTAAAAAACTTTTTCCACTTTCCCTTATTGTTTTATAATTCCTCAAAGAAAACAAACTACACTATCCTAAATCTAGAGAAGAAAAGTAGGAAGTTTCATATATCACCTCTTCAAGAGAAAATATTTTTAAAGAAAAGTTTCTTTTGTATACACAAATTAAATTAAGAGATCTGTGTGGAGTTGACATTAAGAGTAAATAAAATCTAGGAATAGTCTCTGTTTGTCAGACATAAATTGCATTTAAGTTAAATATATCCGACAAAGTATGACCATATAAAGAAACAATAAAAAGGTTAAATGGAATACATCTCAGCTTCCCAATCTCTTTTTAATTAATTTATAGCAAAAAGTTTTTTAATATAAGGCACTCAATATCATAATATTTTCATATACCAGCATTTCAGTTTTTTTCCCATTTTATATTTAGAAAGAAACGAAAACAAACTTAATCCAAAAACATTATCTTCCTGACTTCAAGAAAAAAACTTAAAGGTAGACGCTAACACATTATCACAAGTTTTGTCAACGTTTCTTGTAAATATTGCAGCATTTCTGAGTGATTTTATACAGTTCATTTTTAAAAAACAGTCAGGACGCTTATAAAGTGCCATTCTCAAAATGAGGAAAGCATTTGAACTGAATCTGATATGACGAAACATGAAAAATAATGATGTAAAATGAGTAAGTTGCTTAAAGTAAAATATTATTTTTATATGTTTCAATTTGTATGAGTTGTTATAAAACATGATTAAGTAAATGTGATGAGCATTGTGAATAATTTCTCTTTAGAGGCTTCATGATTTCTCAAATCTTATATATATATATATATATATATATATATATATATATATATGCGTGTGCGAATAAAACTTTCTACTATCTATTATCAAACTTCATACTTAAAACATGAACGATATTGGTGAATTCCTCTTAGATAAATTTAAAAAAAAATTGAGGGTTAATCAAGGTATTATTATTTCAGCTTTAAATATATTAGGTAATTTTCGAGCACATAATTTTTTTCCAAGTTTGGTATGCAATTAATAATATAGATGTCATTCAAATTTTTTAGTCATTTGCAAAGACTCGGGAAAAAAAGCAAAATAAAAAATTTTATTTTAATGAATCAGAAATAAAAATATTGAATTTTCCATTTACAGATTTTCAAGAACATTTTGTTCATATCAGTTTTAATTAAATCATTAATTTTCTATTATGTTACATTATAGATATATGAATAAGGAAAGAAATTATAAAAAACAGCTGTGTGGATAAAGTTAGAGTTAAATTTAGCTTATTTCATCCAAATTAAAATCCTACAATATTTAGAACCAGCTTTGGACTCCCACTTAAACTTTTTCGGAACAAATGTCTTCGGATAATTTTTGTGTGAACATGAAGCCTTTTAAAATGTTCTGTAACTACCACTGAGAAAGGATTTTTAAATAATTTCCTTTTTTTTCTCTAATCTAAATCCATACAGAAATTTATTCGTAAGTCCAGAAAAATCACAAAACTCATGTGAACCAACAACTCGCTTAATTTCTCGCTTCTTTTAACAATTAAGGCAACTTACTCAAGGTGAAATCCTCATCAAGCACAGTTCTGAGGGAAAAGTTTATTTTAAAAAATAAATGTTCAGTAGATTTTTCTTTTCGTACAAAATCAGATCCAGAAAGGGAACTTTTTAAAAAAGAGGAATTGACCCTTTAACTTCGATTTTTTTCAAGCTTAAAACGATTTTCCACGAAAAGTTAATTAAATTAACTGTTAAAAGCGACAATGGGAAGTTTCTCTTTAAATTGAGTTTAGATCACGTCGAGCGTGGATAGCGGATATCTTTAACAAATGAAGCAAATTTTTGTGGAACAGATTTATTCGCTAGAAATTTTTTTAAGGAGTTTCTTATGTATTGTGTAAAATATACTTAAAAGGGTCTTAATTTTAAGGATTACTTAAAATTTATTGATTTGTTTTATTAACGTCGCACAGACAGCAACACGAGGGCTATTGGTAACGAACCTCGTAATTTTGAACCTTCGTCAAGTGACGAGGTCAACACTTGAGCTGGTACTCTCTGTCCTAATTTCCACACCACACCAATGGGAGGGCTTTCAGTCTCGATAGATTTAACTCGCATTATCCGCGGCTACATGGTGGGTCCTTAGTGGTTTCAAAGCTCAAACCCCGACTCGACGAAAACTTCCAGTACCGGGTCTGCAACCATGATTACTAGGTTACCGGAGCCACAAGGGTTACTTAAGAAAATATAGTATGTTTCGTTTTAAGCAAGCTTTCCTGAATATGGATTTTGAGTAGTAATTAAGGTGATAAGAAATTTTTTTGAGTGTTGAATAGTAATTTATTAATAAGGAAAATTGTTTAATTTTATTTTCATTATCAAAGCTGTTATCACTTAAAAAGTCTTATGTCTAAAAATATTAAAAATGAATTGGTACCAGTTACTTATATATCTTATCTTGCAATTTTACAAGCGTTTTTCCGTATTAAAGTTATACTTAAAAGATTTCTATAATTATATGTATTTATAATAAAACACACTAAACATTTTATGATAAAATTTGAGAAAATTTGGAAACATTTGGTACATTACTATAAAAGTATTTTAAGTATTAATCTGATTAAATATTAAAACATCTTCTATGAACTTATATATGATATGTCTATTATGTATATTCAATTGATTACTCACTTATTAGTACATTTAAATTTTTTAACCATTCGTGGTTCGAAAATTTATGAACAAATTCAAATTAAATATATGGAATTTATCAAAATAAAAACTAACTCAGCATTTTTAAACAAGTACACATAGTTTAATTAAGACTAACGCTGCTTTGTTTAAAAAGAAAGAATTATTTTTCGTACCAAAATTGTTTCAGAATTGTTATATAATGAATCCAAGTGTATAGAAATCAATTTGAATAGAAATCAAGTCAAGAATTCGTAATCAACTTGAAAGGCAATTACTTAAATAAAATTCGACGTTGTTTTACAGCAGTTTGAGAAAAAATATTTTATGATAAATGTCTTATGATATAAACGATAACAACTACAAATTTAAATACATACACGCTTGTTGCAGTGATAAAAATCCTTATATACTGTTTACTGGAAACTATTGTTATTTTGATAAAAGACTAAAACAGCTATAATATAATAAGTTATTTAACTCAATTCGTAAATTGCACAAAACAAAAAAGATGTACTCGAAATGTAATAAAATCGTTCAGTGAATTTCATTTATTTGTGTTCCGGATGAGATAAAACAATCAGAAGAAATCTGTTAGGAAACTGTTTGCTAGTATTAATCTATTTATTAGCACTTAAAAGCAAGGGAAGCATTATTTAGCTGTTTTCTTTGTTAACTGGAATTCGTTTAGAAACTAAATCAGTGCAAAGTGCGAATTAAAAGCGAATAAAAATCTGATTAGTTCATTACATTTCTAGATCGCTCTCAGCATTTGTTTTGCAATTGGTACATTACAAGTTAGTAATTTTATAGCATTAACTCTGCTCTCATAATTTTTATAAAAATGGTTTAATGACTTGTCATAAAAATAGTACTATACATAGAAAAAGAAAAAAATATGAAATATTTTAAATCTTGAAAAGGCTTAAAGCATTAAACTATTTTCCAGCAAACAATTATCACATTTAAAGTAAAAAAATTCTAAGCATTCACAGATTACAATTATTTTTAAAGTCTATGTAGAACAAATATATTTTTAAATTGCGAAATAATGCCCTTTATTAGATTCATAACCCGTTACAGTATGTTGATTTAAATTGTATTAAAAATATACTTTTAGTATTAAAAATATATTTTTATGTATAACTAAGAATTCTAATTTTTAATTTTCCTCAATTAAAAATTAATGAAACTTTTTTTTGGACATTGAATGAACAGTAAATCGAACAACCCAAAAACTACTTATTCAAGTACAAAAAAGAATAATACTTCTTATCAAAGAACTCAAAATGCTTTTCACCTGCCATACAAGAATTCAAAGCCATACTAATGAGCTTGTGAAAGGTTCTTCTGAGAGTTTTCCCCTTCAATTAACCTTTGAAGTTATTTGATATGAGAACCTCGCCTTGTGAATAAACCATTACTTATATAATTCAGCAATTCTATAAATAAGAATTGTAGTGAATAAAATAAGAGGAGATGGAGAAATTCGACCTTCTTAAAGTACTAAGAAGAGATTTATAACTAGCAAGATTGTATTCCTGACGATATTGAGGAAGGTACTTGAATGATCGTCGGGCATCTGATAAATCTGTTTACAAGTATTATCCTGGAGTGAAACTTAATTTTGCTGTTACTGAGGTAAGTAGAATTTTTAATTAACTCTGGTTTCGGAAGGGATTTAAAAATCTCTCCACGTTCGTAATATAAACACTTATTTTTGATTATTCTTAAGCAGATTAGAGATAAATTATAGATTTGCTGTCTGTTATTAACTGACGATTTATTAACTTATTATTTGTACTTAGTGAGATTCGAATGGATCAGATACTAAGTAGCAAAGCAAAGGCCTCACAAACATTAATTTAATTTATCATGCTTACTTATTCTAAAGTACCACTTCTCACTTATCTGTATGTTACAGACTTCATTGAAGAGTATAAATGAATTTTAAAAAATAAATTATTTATGCATAGTTCATAAAATTTATCGGGAACTTGAAAATTTCCTAAAATGTGTGGAAATATGAAAAGGAAAAAAATTAAATACGAATATAATAAATAAATAATAATACTGCAATCGTTTAGAAGCTCAAGAACAATAGAGATGTGGTTACCGCAATAACATATAAGATATCGTTACTGCTTAGAACTAAACAAAGCATTTTATAAAAAATATATTGTATATTATTGAGATCTTTTTCAAATGCTTCAACGCATTAAAAAGCTAATTTTTATCTAAAAATATAAATTGAAGATTTGGATTATAGAAAAGTGTCTAGAATTTCTACTTTTATTTATTTTCTGGTATACGGAAAAATACGCTCTGTTACAATAATTTTATACCCCTGATAAATTCATATTCCTGTTTAATGGTTAAACATTATAATATGTCATGCATTCAAAACGTTAATATGCACTATTTTTCTGTTACCAAATAAGTTGAAGCATTGGGTGTATTTAATAAAGATCAAACAGTTGAAAATAAGGTAGAAAATCATAACACGAGATAACAGAGAAAATTATCAAAAACATTTGCTATGTCGAAAACCAATTCCAAAAATTACATTAAATTATAGTTATCATTAAATAGTTAAAAACGTCATATTCCAATTTGTAACCAGTACAAAGGAACCATTAGGTGATGTCTGGATTAAATTGTATCGATTTATTTTTAATAATCTGGCTTTGATGATTGAAATATTTTTCAATAGATCTACCTTTTTCAGGTAAGTAAAGAATCAATTTATATGTAACATTTATTTCAAATAAACAATATATTATTTTATCTAAGACTCTCTCTAGTTTAAATCTTTCAATGTACAAAATTTACAAAAATCTGTTAACATAAGCACGAAAAGGTTTTATAGGTTACTTTTGGTTTTATGCTTTTGATGTAATCTTTAACAGCAAACTTGAATCGAAACTTTTAATTATATGTAAATCTTGTAAAATAAAAATAATCATAAAACTGAATGAGAACTCATTTTTGAAACTGACACTACATTTTAAATAAAAATTGTGCATTTCGAAAGTGCTAAATAATTTTTAAAACAACCCGATTATAAAATAACACTTATTTTTTAAAATAAATGGTTCATTGAAAATACGAGATAGTATTTCTTACAGTTGTGCCGCTGATATAAATACGAAAATAAGCAAAATGTTATTATTTGCTTTGGAAGATGTAACATGACAACTTGATTTGTATCATAATCTCACTACAAAATAAGCATTATATCTCACTGTTTACTTGAAAATCCCAAATTATATCAATACAAGTATTCTTCCACAGAAGAAATGTTACCAAAGTCATAAAATAAGATGCAAGAAAACATATTTTTTATCATCATTATTATTATTGCAGAGAAATGTCTCTTTCTTATACTAAACATTAAATCAGGAGGAAACAAAGATTTTCCTAATTTCCATTAAGTGTAGATTGTTCAAAAATATAACAAGAAATTCTAACAAAACTAGCTTAGAAGATAATGAAACAAATGTGAAGCTCAAAGGAAAATATTTCATAAGAAACAAGATTCGAGATACAAAGCTCAAAATTGCGTTTCTGCTTGAAGAATTCTAAGAACTATTTTCAAAAATTCGATTTTAATCAAACTCAAATAATAACTTTCTGGAACACTTCTTAATATCTCACCAAAAAACCCTGTAAGCAGTATTACGTTTTCTTTTATTGATTTAAATCCTTTAAAATTGTAACTAAACCGAAAGTTTTAATAAAGCTTCAACATTAAAAAGAACAAAAAATTGATGAACAAATATGTTGCTGCTTATAGTATACATATGTATTCTACATTTAATAATCGTAAGTTCAAAGTTTTAAATAAATGTAATCCAATAGGCTTATCAGGGTATAGAAAAAAATTGATATACAACTAGATCATTACAAAAACTTACGTATTTTTCTTATATTACTTTGAAATAGAAAGAAGTACTCAAATACTGTGACATATGAAAAAGTTTGTTTCTAAAGAATTATAAGTTTTTTCTAAATAAATAAAAAAAATATAAAAACTTGCATTTTTAAATTCCATCAAAAGCTTATGATTTCACATATAGACTTGCTGAGGGTAAAATTAAAGTTTTTCTAAGCCCTAAATAGCTTCATTGTTTCAATAAAAGTTTTTGTAAGAATGTAAGAATTTATAAAACTTTTATATTTAGAATATAATTTAATTTGTTTCTACTTTTTTGCTGAGTTCTTAGACTTTCATTGGAGCATGGTACAACATTTTCATAAAAGGATTTCCTATTTATCTATAAAAATAATCAATTATTATTTACTAATATTACAATTTATTATATTTAAAAAAAAGATAGCATTTAATTCCCTCAAAATTATATAAAAAAACTCTATAAAGAATTATCACAAATTAACTTAAAAATACATACAGGATAGATAATACACTGGAGTGTAAAATTAAGAGAATGTGAAAATTATGTATATTTTTTTTTCAAAAAGTATTGTACCAAAAATATTATTCATGCGTCTGAAAAATTATGAGAATATACTTAGTAGAATAAGAGGGGGTACAAGTGCCTTTCTAAAGAGCTGTGACTGTGGAGAGGATATAATGAAGATGAGTCTATGAAGGAATAGAAGATGAGTCTATGAAGGAATAGAAGATGAGCCTATGAAGGAATAGAAGATGAGTCTGTGAAGGAATAGAAGATGAGCCTATGAAGGAATGGAAGATGAGTCTATGAGTCTACTCTATAAGGAATTGTCTAGAAGATGAGTCTATGATGGGCTGTCGGCGATTTATGTGCTCGTACACCTCTACAACTTCCACCATGCTTCTCGCAATAATTGTTTAAATTTTATAAGGTTTATCAGGAAAATGAGAAACTGCGAACGTAGTATGAATTATGGAATGAGGCGAAAAATTGTCGGAACATTAGAGGCTGGCTCAATGTAACGCCCAGTGTCGTTTGCAATTTGTGGACACTGTTTCAAGACATTAGATTAATATCAGTAAGACCAAGACAAGGGCGACCTAGATCTATAAAGACGATTAAGTATTGTATTTGTCACTTTCAATGCAGCAGTACAAAACTGTTACAGCTTCATAGTTCTCCCTTGAGCTATATGCTGCCACTGGAGCCCCATTTCCAAAGTCTACAGTAGCGCGAAGACTTTATGAGATGTAGATCAGAATACCTATTGTTTACGATCCACTCTTTGCAGCGCACGAGACATGCAGATATGGTGTAGACAACATGTGCCTTGCACCAGACTTTCATGAAGCACCGTGCTTTTTTAGATGAGTCTAGATACAGTCTGGACACTGATTATCGGGGTACCTTTCATCTGGAGGGAGTCTGGACTCGATAACATACCTCTCTCATGAAAGAAAAAGATCATTTGGGAATGGAGGTGAAATGGTTTGGGTAGGCATTAAGTTGGACTGTCACTCACTCCTGCATGTATTTGACGAAGGCTCCCTGACTGCTATGAGGCTTAGAGAGGCGACATTAGATTCCTATGTTTGACCTTTAAAGAAAGTAATTGGTTCAAGTTCATGTTTATGGACGACAAGCTCGTCTACATAAGGTACAGCTGTTTGACAGTTACCTCGAATATGTGGATATTCGCCGCAAAAATGGCCAGCCAGATCTTAGTCAATGAAAATTATTCCATGCGCATCCCAAAATACAGACATGCGCCATAACCTTGCCAGCCGACTGTTGCGTTTTCCCACGCTTTGGAGCGGGTTCATCGTGAGCAGTCCACTCGGATGACTCTCGATTGGACTTCGGAGTGAAATGATGGAGCCGTGTTTCATCCATTGTCACATATCGACGCAAAAGCTCGGGTTTATTACGCTTGATCATCTTCAAACACTGTTCCGAATCATCAACTCGTCGTTGTTTTTTTACAAAAGTGAGCACCCATTTTGCACAGAGCTTTCTCATACCCAAATATTCGTGAATGATATGATGTACACGTTCAGTTGATATCTTTAGAGTGTCTGCTATTTCATTCAAAATCATTTTGTAGATTTTTTTAATGTTTTCGTCTGTAACAACCTCTTTTGTGCGTCTACTGCATTCATCGTCTTCGGTGCTCATTTCACTACGTCTAAACTTAGCATACCAATCCTTGATGGTTGATTTTCCTGGGGCAGTGTCCGGAAATTCGGCATCATGCCAAGTTTTTGCTTCAACTGTATTTATTCCCTTCAAAAATCAATATTTTATCAACACGCGAAATTCCTTTTTATCCATTTTTTTCAAAATAACAAAAGTTGCTTCACTCAAAATGCTATAATTCTCAAACTAATGATCCGACAGCTGTCAAATTTATACACACATCTCTTGAGGGTAAGGCTAACTAAAAAACATATGGATTTAATTCTAGTAGCGCCATCTATGTGTCAGGCCGGGAACATTTCAATTGACCTGTTAGAGCTCGTCAGTACCCGAGACAGAAAAGACGAAACCCCCGAAAGCGTAAGACGCCTGATGGTCGTTAAGATTGCTGAAGGACTTAAGTCCATTCTATGTGTAATTTCCGTGTTTTTTTGTGTGTTTCATATTTGTAAAGTGTCGTCTTGTATTAAAAAAGGATTAAGAAATGATTTCTCATAATTAAATGACACCATAAAAGATCCCATGATCACAATTCAGTGCCAGAATTAAGACGTTGTCGATAGGAGCATGTAAATAAATAGGTACTCTCGTGTGTCAAAAAAAGTAATATGAATTTCGATTTGGATATCTGTATACGAAAACCGCTCAAGGTAGGCATTTTTGTTATTTGAAGATGGAGAAAGTAAGACTTTTAATTAAGAAAAGAAGTTACTTGAGAACTTCTTTAACAAATACCATAAACAAAACTGAAAATGATATGAAAATTGTTGATAACTTTATCGTACTCGAAGATTCTTGAACTTTAATCATAGAAACAGAAAAAAAGAGCTTTGCATGCTCGATGAAGAAATTGAAAATTTACTTGATGATGAATCAAAATTACTAATCGAAATCGAAAACACAGTTATGTATAAAGATAAAATAACTTTATCGAAATTAAAAATAAATAGATATTTAAAAAAACAGACAGGAAACTATAAAAATCAATACAGATCTTAAAACAACTGAAATTTCGGGAAAAAACGAAAACCAGCAAGAGCGACTTCCGAAATTAGAAATTTCTAAATTTTAAGGTGACGTTAGTCAATGGATTATTTTTGGAAAGCGTTTAAGATCGCAATTCGCGACAATAGTTCACTTCCGAAAGTGGAGAATTTTTTTTATTTAAAAATATACTTAGGTGGAACTGCCGCTAGTGCGATAGAAGGATTTTCAATTTCAGATACAAATTATGACTCTGCTATAGATATTTTAGGTTTAAAAGACATCATTATAAATACACATATGCAAAGACTTCTTAGTCTTTCTCCTGTTTCAGGATCTAATGATAATTTTAGATTAAGAAAGCTGTCTGATACTATTGAAATATTAATTCGAAGTTTATCATCCTTAAATGTGAAATCAGAATCTTATAATAATACGTTAAGTCCTGTATTATTCAGAGTTGTACCAAATGATTCAGTATTAGAATACAGTTTCAATGTCGATGGCCAATCTTATTTTGATGTTAATAAATTTTGGATTTCCTCAGAAATGAAATACAATCTCGTGAAAGAGCTAATATGTTTAATTGTAATGATAGATCACAAGCCTATGATCAAAAATGTAATAACAACCTCCAGGAAAGATTTAAATCGTTATCAGACGAAAATGAAAAACCCACTCACACACGAGACTAAACATACAATCGACGCCTCATGAGTTGTCTGTAAGAGTTGTATATTTTGCAGTTCTGGAAAGCATAAATCATCGAAATGTTTTGATACAAATATTACAGTGGAAAAAGAAAAATTGAAAAGTCTGTATGCATACTTTATTTGTTTTGGCACAAAGCACTTAGATAAGGATTGTAAAAATAAATTGAATAGCGAAATATGCCATAGCAGGAATCATAATACGTTATTATGAAAAAAAGAACTCGGAAATTAATGAACATGTTAGTGAAAATAAAAAAAAATTTGCTGATAACTTATATATCAAGAGATGTTTTATGCAGTTTACCGAAAATGCCGGATAAAAATAAAACTTCTTTTGATTCTTTAATCATTATTCAAGTAGAATGCGATAACAAAACCTCAATTGCTGTTGTGAATACTGCAACCAATTATCTATAGTTGAAACCAGTATAGTACCTGAACACTATAAGAATCTGTGTGAAAGGGTTATTTTAAAATCTTTTGGGGGGCATAAGGTCAATGAACCATTAAAATGTGAATTTAGTTATCAATTCTGAGTCTATTGCTGTGTATATAATTTTGAAAGCTATATAAATAAACTTAGTGTTGATGAAATCCAGTCATTTCATAAGTATATTTCTGTCATTCCTTTTGAAAGTACAAAAGTTAATTTAAATTCTAATTCTATTCAAGATAGCACGAGACCTGTGAACAGTGTCATTGGTTCTGTAAATAATTCAACTAGTGCTGATATGAATGGTGGTAATGTCAATAATGATTTCGTTTCTGATTCAAATTTTTTTTCAATTTGAATAAGAAAATGATGAAAATCTATCCAAATTTTGGCAAGAGGTCGAAACTACTTCAGATGGTTTTATGATAGAGGATAAGTATCTGTATCATAAAGTTAAGATTTTAGATGAACCCGTCATCCAGTTCATTGTTCCTCGTCAGCGCAGAAAGCAACTTTTAGAACTCGCACATTCTTCTGTATAAGGTGGGCACCTGCGGAAAAGAAAACTTCAGAACGGTTAAGATATTTATTTTTCTGGCCAAGTATGAAAAATGTGTACAAAATTTTTGCAACACTTGTGTTTCATACCAATTACAAGCTAAAAAGAAACCACATGATGAAATTCCCATTACTCCTGTAACACGCTTAACGAACCATTCCAAATTATAAATGTTGATATAATGGGCTCCATTGAATCTTGTAGTATGGAATACAAGTTTATACTCTGTGCAATAGATAAGTGCATTTGGTGTCCTGAAGCCATCTGTCTAAAGAATGTAACAGCAAAATCGACTGGCGATCCATTATTAGAAACATTTTCATGAACTGGTATCCTAAAAGTAATTGTTACCGATCAAGGCTCTAACTATGCATCCAGTCTCACAAAAGAATTTATTAAAAGATTACAATCCTTCCCCTTAGGTTTTCCGTTCGAGTACACCCACAATCCAAGGGTCTCGTCGAAAGACAGAATGGTGTATTAAAAGAATATCATATATATTGTTGCAATAGAAATTTCTTACGATTGGGATAAGCATATATCTTTTCTATTATGGGCTTATCGCGAAGTACCTAATCAAACAACAGGTGTTAGTCCATTTCTGATATTATATGGACGTCGTCCTACTGGTCCCTTATCGATTCTAAAAGGCTTTTGTACTGAAGACATTCCTGTACTCATCGGACAAAGAAAATCTGTTACGAATTATCTTAATGAGCTGAAGATCAAACTTCAACTTGGTGCCGAGCAAGCTGGTATTGCTTCTTGTACTAACCAAGCGAACTATGACTATTACCATAATCGTCGCAAACTGATACTAGAGTAAAACACATCCATGAGAACAAGATTAGAAAACTTAATATTCAAACTAACATCATCGGAGTCATTTATGAGACCGATATTGACTTTGGTGATATCGAAAAAACACCCGTGACAAAGAACGAAACTTGAATTCAGGAAAACTCGAATTCTTCCCATTTGAATTCTGATATAATTTTTTTTTATTATTATTGAAATGTTATTATTGATTTATTAATTAAGAATCAAGCAATAATATCTGAACCCCCCAAAATAGCTAGAATTCAATCAAATTGATAGAAAATAGTAAACCTAAAATGCAACGACCCTATCGGATTCCTGAAATTTTAAAAGAAATATAAAGACAAATAGAAGATCTCTTAACTTTATGTTTAATAGAACCCTCTGAAAGTGAATATGGTCACCCAATAGTATGAGTATCAAAGAAAGACAGTACAATAAGATTATGTATCGATTTCCGTTATTTGAAATCTCAGATAGAACCAGATGCTTTTCCTATGCCGAACTGCACTGATTAGATTTATAGAGTAGCAAGCTCCAAATTAATAATCTTGCTTGATCTTTTGAAAGGATACTGGCAAATCAGAATGAGTTATGTATCAAAACAGCTAACTTCATTATTCACTCATAGAAGACTCATAGAAGGCGTCCTCTTTCAGAGTTATGCCTTTTGGTCTGAAGAATGCAGCCGCTACATTCCTACGTACGATTAATCAACTTTTAACCCAACATAGAGAGTTTCCCGAGGCGTAACTTGTCGACATAGTAATATTTTCAAATAGCTGGAACGATTATTTAAGACACATTGAAGCGGTTTTACGTAGCTTAAATGAAGCTAATTTTACCATCAAACTTCAAAAGTGCAGTTTTGGTAAAACTCCAATGAAACTTCTTGGACATGTTGTTGTTTTTAGGAGCCATTACCTGACCCTGAAAAAGTATTTGCAATGTAGAATTTTTAATCACCGAAAATTAAGAAATATGTAAGAAGTGACCTAGGTCTTCTGTCATATTACCGATCCTATGTGCCGAAATTTGCAGAAATAGAACTTCTTTTGATAGAGCTTATAAGAAACAAAGATCTTTGTGGCATCAACTGAACTATATTGCACTCTTTTCTTGAACATTTTTTTAAAAAAAAGACTTAATATTTCTTTATGCTCTAATTTACGAATCATTGATGTTTTCTTTCTTTTTCTAGATGCAGTTTTTGTAAATTATTTAGTATTTGTAATTTTTTTTTCTTCGTGACACCCTCTTCTAAAGTCAGGTGTGAGGTACTGGCGCCCTCTAGTTATGTAGAATTCGTCCGCGCCTGTGGCAGAAAAGACGTAAACCCCGTTGGCGTAAAACGCCTTGATGACCGTTAAGCTCACTGATGGACTATTCCATTCTGTGTGTAATTTCCGTGCTTTTCATGTGCTTTATATTAATAAAATGTCGTCCTGCAAAAAAAAAAATTGATTAAGAAATGAATGTTTGTAACTAAATGACGCCATAAAAGAACCCGCGATCATAGTGTGCATCGTGTTAAAAGCGAAATATTCAATTTCTACGTAAATACAATTTGTCTTTTGGAATAAAAACTTATATTAACTCAATATACAGAAAAAGGATATTTAATTACATCTTGCATTCCAAAAATTTAACTAAAAATGAACAAGATATGATATCTAATGATAAGAAATTTCATTAATATAGTATTGAACTCATTTGAAGTGTGCAAACTATAAGATAGATTAAATAATTTTACTGCATTTGTTGAAAAATTTCCAGAATCTCAAAAGTTTCAACTATTATTTTCTTCATGCATACGTTCTAAAATATTTTGACTAATATTAATCTTATTTGTAAACTGCTGTTTGTAGAAAATGCAACACCATGAAGGAATCTTCAGAATCAAATGAAATTCGCAGCAAATGTCAATTATAGGATATTATGCAAATTAATAAAGTTTCAGAGCCATCGCGCGTGCACGGCGCGCGCAGCGCCCTCTGAATTGATGCTGAAAGCGTATAAATAAAGTGCTGTAGCGG